>JAUESI010000008.1:779787-791228 GCA_032275145.1 Synergus laeviventris | reverse complement strand
TGTCTGAAATAAAGCTAATTTCTAATGTTTCGAGGAAAGAGTAATTACGTTTTATAAGCACCTACTAACCACGGTAGTATAATACTCTTACAATTATTAGTTACTTTGTTCGGACCCTATAGCTGTGCTTCATCTATCTATGTTTCGTGTAGAGCGCAATTAAGAGCTCAGTTACGAGTAATTTTATAATAATAATAATGCGAACATGGTGATGCGTACATAAATAGAAAGACAGATAAACAAGATTGAATCGCTCATGTATTAATTAGATTTCTTTTCAACAAGTTTGGATTGATTGAAACCAGTATTAAGCATATTCTGAGAATGATAAATAAAAAGTAATCAGTTAAAAAAAGTCGGTTGCACGACCGGACATTGTATCGTTACACTTTGGTACAAACTAAACCAGATACATATCGAAACCTGGACACAGCGGTATCAGGACGAAGTTTAAGCTTATAAGATATACTAAATCGGCCATCTCTTTACAACACTATGGATACCGATACTCAAACAGGGAGGTATCGGGTGAAAATATATTATTATGGAAATTTTTCTCTCAAACGGTGGCGCGAAAAAGCGACGATAGTCGAACGGCGTTGTTGCTCCCATTTGTAGCTGCACAATTATAGTTAGAATAGAATTAGTTTGTAGAAGTTTTACGTAAGTTGGTACGGTTTTAAAATATATACGTGTATATTTATATATATATAGGAATCCCTAGCACCCTCTGTCTAGGACTTGTGCAATATTTTAACGAGAATTTACAGGACCTCCTGGCCTGCGTTACTCTCTGGAAATCAAGAGACAAAACAGGAAAACTAATTAATGCGACTGTTCACCGCGCATTCGCGTCGGTATCAGCACTTTCTCTGCGGTTAAGGCTCCACTAAAAGATGTCTGACAACATAATTAATCAATGTTTTTTTCAATATCATATTTCATAATTTACTACACACTAAAGAGTAAATATTATAACTAGGGTGAGAAAGTAAAATTTTTCAGGCTAATCTTCGAATCAAGTGACACTTGAAATGCTTAGATGTTTTTTCTATCAGTAGCCGTTTTTAAAAGCTTCTTAACTTTGATACAAACTACAAATTTTCTTCTAATAATCTTTAATTTATTCTTATTTTCCCCAGGTCCTTCATTCTCTACTTCTTAAAGACTAATTTTTTAAATTTGCACTGAGATTATTAACTACTATTTGTTCAAAGTTAGTTCACCGAATTGATTTTCTATTTTATTTATGGTATCTTTTTCTCAGGTGAGCAAAGCTGATTTTCTTTATCAACTCATGATGCAAACAATATCATACACACTGAATTCATGCATCGTATTGCAGGGTAGAGACGAGGTGTTTGTAAAGTCCTATATGATTTATACCGGCAGCAAGCCGGTGTCATCTAACTTTTAAATTAAGACCCTGGTGTAGCCCAACAGTGTTGGTGACACACCGCACCGTGTTGAAACCTCATGTTGTTCCTACTAGGCAACGGCGACCTATTTATTACTCTTCTCAAAGCCGTTTAGGTAAATTCCGTCAGATGCATTCATGTCTACTTTTTCCACTCAATATTATATATATCATCTTTTCAGTTATTCCATCATTATTTTCCTTCTTTTCACACAACTCAAAGCATTTATATCAAAATCAATCCATTATTCAAAATAGTTTCTACTTGTTCAATTTTAATTACTTTTCCGTAGAGTTTGACCTTTTAATTCCGAGGGTACCAGATTAAAATACACAGAATTATTTAAAAAATCTCTTTCCAAAAAAATTGTATCTCTGGTGTAAAGTAACTTTTGGATAAACATGAAAAATTTTAGGGGAAGATCCAAGGGTCAAGACTGGGGAGAAAATGACTCGCCGGGCCATGTCCAACGAGAGGATCAAGATGTTTTTCGAAGTAATTCTCAATTCCTGTGTCTTTCTCTTAGTGAGCTCGTAACTCTTTACATTATACTTATGTATATGATGTCCAGATCTGAGCGAGCGTATGCATGTGTGTCCACGTCATTGTCGATCTTTTCCTGCGTCGATACACGTCGCTGATAAAAGAAATAATCAGAGTCAGTGTTGTTTTTACATTGCCTGGCGCAGCTGCTGACCGCAAACTCTCGATTTCCATGGTGGTAGTTTTTGCATTTCGTAACTGATGCGACACTTTTGCCGTATATTTTTCCTATTCCGTACTAGCAATCGAGTAACACGTGTTACGCGTTTCAATAAAGACTTTTTCCTCCTAAATGAAAAACTTGGAGATTCCATTCCATTCCCTTCACACTTTCTTCGAAAACTTTTTTTTCTATCGAAAAGTCAGGAGTTTCAAAGAATCGAACGCCAAAGTCGCCAAAGTTAAAGCAAAGAGCGTCGTGTATCGCTAAACGCAACTGACCGACAGCTGTAAGAAATGTTTAAACGTCCACACTGGTTGTGACGAAACTTGTGGTTACATCAGAAAAGAAATGAACTTTTACTGAAAGTGGTCAAAATTCTGAGTCTTCTGATAGTACTTTACATAATAAAAAAGAACAAATTGAGACCATTTTTGGTATTAATGTAACCTCTCTTTGAGAACTGCAGTAGAGTCATAATCTGTATGGTATTGTGTAATTATGTACGTGCACAATGTTCTTCTTTCACCACTATCCATGTGTTTTCTTTCGCGGATTCTTAAAAAGACACAAAATTTACACTCCTAATACATTTGAAGATTTACACGATTGATAATTTAGTCGTTATTTCAAATTTCAAAAGTAATCCGTTATCCATAATATTAAAACTAATTGAAATTCATTCACACAGCTGATGAAAGTTTGTTATACTGTACAGTTATAAAATACAATAATTTGACAAGTAATCATTTTAAATACGAAGTCTAAGAAATATTTCCATATTTATCAAATTTATTTAAATTAGTAAAGTCATTGACTTCTATTTTAAATAAGTATACAATTTTATAATAACATATACACTCACTTTATTTAGTATCCTAATTGTGTTGGAGTTGGTGTTGCATTTCTCTAATTGCTTAACATTGTACACCTGTGAAAAACTTTATTTCTGTTCCTCGAAAATTTCATACTGTGATTATACCAGTTTACAGTATATTAAAATCAAAACACTTTGCAGTATTTTTTACAAAGTTTGTGTAGAAAGACGTTCTGTTATTATATTTTGTTTATAAAGTAGCTCAAAAAAGTATTCTTAAATATTTCAATTTTTATATATACATAATTGTAACAAAAAACTGGGATTTGAAATGAGTTTAATAAACGTGGTTGAAAAAGTTGATTCAATGGCTACGTTGTAAATTATATAGTTATAGATAAATCTATCTTCTTAGGTTACATATAATTTTGCTTAATCGCAGTACGAAATCTAGGGAGCGATTTGTTTCAAGACCTTGCTAATAGAATCTCTTTTCTTCCCGCACCTAAAATGATACTACAGCGTATACTTTTGTGCTTTTACCTCGCATAACAGTTTCAGGGCGTCTCTTTCGCTCTACCCCATTCGACAGATCTATACACAAAGACCGCATAGTTTTTGCACATTTATCTACTAACACACGTATACGCACACGATAAACTTTTATATGTGTACACGAATGCAATTGTGGGGTGAGAGAAAAGGGATGAAAGAGGGAGGTGGGGAAGTGGGAGGAATATAAAAAAATATATAAACCTAGTATAAGGAAACTATCTCAGGGAAAAGATACGCCGGAGGAGAAAAGAACGAATACCACAATCTTGTATTCTCACCAGCGAAACTTGCGAATTTACACGATTTAGTCTGAAACCCACGTTGCGAACTTATCAATACGTGCAGAGTTGACGAAGAAGCTCAGAAAAAATGTTTTTTAGTTTTTTATGAGACAACATTTTTATACGAATCGGAAAGATTTCCGATTCTTGGAAACTTGGTTTTTTTATACCAAAAAAAAAACAAAAAAACAGAAGCGTTGCTATCCCACGATCCACTGTGAACTATTTTTAGATAAGTATTTTCAGTAAATTAAATGTGGGGATTGTTTTGCCATTAACTTCTACTTGAGAATTATTCTTGATTAATCGTCTATTATAAATATCTTTATGTTTTATATAATATTATATAGACCATAAAGCATGGTATTTATACAATTATTGATCTAATCTGGATAATTACTGTGAAAATTTATATCCGCTTTTGAAACAAATTCAAAACAAATTAGAACAAATTGTTTAGTAACGTTTCGTTTTTTTTTTTTTTGTAATTATGTGTCGTATTGTGATGAAGGAAAAAATAGAAAATTTGGATCTACTGTATAGGAAAGGGATATTACGATCACACGGGAAGTCCAACGACGATGGTCAGTGGGTCGTTTAGTCATGGTTCTCAGAACGGACGTCACACTACAGGTCCGATGACCATTGAATATAATGGTCATCATCCACCGCGAGAACCGCGAAAAGAGGAGAACACTCTCGTCAGAAGAAGCTTCCGAAGAAGCGGAGACGAGTGGCGTGCCGATAGTAGGAGGTGCGTTTTCATTCACGCTATGAACTGTCGTCGTCGTCAAGACCTAATTTTCAATCCTATGAATTCTTCAATTTAATTACTTAAAAGAGAGCTTAATGATCTGTTTACAATTTAAAGGTTGTTACACTTTATATGATAAGAACGACGACGACTAGTTCTAGACTTGCCACTTGTGAAATTAGCTGAGTTTGCGACATATGGATCTAGAAGTAAAAGCTTAATCAAGTCTGGTGGACGAAAATTCTTTTAATTATAAACTTCATTTGAGGATGGGACAGTAATTAAGTTAAAGTCGAATACTTTCCCTGTCAGTGACCTCGGCTAATTTCGAGATTGGCTCGTAAGTAGATAAAGATGGGATTGAGACGTAATTTAAAAAGTGTGGTATGTGTGTGTGTGTGTGCGTATGGCACATTGGCAGGTTCACTGAACGGAGGGGGAAAAAGACAGTGAGATTTCATGGAGGGACCAATGTCGGTGAGTCTCAGGAAGAATGGTCGTGGGAGGCCGATCGGCAAGGTAGTCAAGACAGCGCGACCAAAGACTCCGGGATAGACACCTCTAGCACCTTCACGAGCAGTGAAGACAGCAACAGGGGCGACCTGCCCAAGGTATGGGCCGATCGAACCTCTTGAAATGAGATTTTTGTTCAAAAACTTTACCCTCTGCAACTATTCAAAAATCTATCTAAGATGCAATAATCAAGGAAATTGATGAGGGTGGCTTTTCTGAACTTGTCTCTATTCTGTCTTGTGAATTGTTCGTAGTCAAATAGAACTATGGTGTACGTACTGTCTCAAAATGACTGTCAGAAATATTTATCTTATATAATCTAATATAATTTTATCTTATGTAATTCTAAAGAAAAATTCTAACATTCATTTTGGGGCTTGCTCAAGTAGCTGCTAGGATTCAGATTGATAAATTTACGAATGTTTGGGTAAAGAACTTGCAAAGGATTGATAACAAAGATGATTTGGTATAGTTTTAAAATAATTTCTTCGTAATATTTCCTTACTCAAACAATCGTCAAGTATGGGTTTCTAATTCTGACTTAAGTGCTTAGTTTTGAGTGAATGCAAGATTCTCTTAATTGCTAACTCCTTGTCAAAGAAAGGTCTTCTCTCTTGTCATGAGACGTCTGTTCCTCCCTCAATATTTACAATTATAAATACACGAATAGGTCACTAAAGCAATTCTCAAGGATAGCATAATACTTTCCTTCTGAGAAGGTTTAATAGGCTAAAATTATATCGCTTACATTAATTGACGTCAGTAACTGTATGAGCAGGAGCATACCAATATGTAAAGATCGCCTGTTTTTTCTTCTGAATTCACTCTCATTCAAGTAGATGTCCTGATAGAAGTAACTAATAATATTTTGAACATTATGGCATTGAGGTATATTTATTTTACGTTTTTGTATACAGTGTGTCCCACTACCTACACAACTGCCAGTAATATGTGGTAGAGTACACTTGGCACAGTAGAGCTTCAAAGTTGGGTATAATGAACCAATCAGAAGCGAGATTTAACAACCACAATTTGTGTAATTCGTCTAATGTAGGTACAACAAATGTTATTCTAAGAACGGTAATAAACGTTTGGCAATAACAATTAAGAATTTTTTCAAATTTAGAAGCCTTGAACTTCGCATACACTTGGCATACAAACAAGTGGTTGCTAAATCTCGCTCTTAATTGGTTCATTATACCCAATTTTGAAGCTTTATTGTGTCCAAACTAAAGCCTCGATAAAATTTTACCAAGGGACATTTCTGTTTATTTTTTTGTGCTCTATCACATATTACCGGTAGTTGTATAGGAGTTTAGGCTCCTTGCATAAATAGTGTAAAAAATTGATGTTTGTTAAAATATTTTGTAGCGCTCAAACTGTATTTGTTGTAATGTATATAGAAAGGAAATCCTCAACGCTGTAATGAAAAAATAGGAAGATATTCTTTTTTAGAGTCATAGTAGATAAATAAGCTTGGTAATGAGCGAATAATAGTGACTAGCATTGATTCACCGTTTGACATACCTACTTTCCATTTGGATGACAGTTTCCAATAGTGTCCGAGCGATCGAGCGTTATTTGTAACTTTGCGGGTAGTAAAGCGAGCGGTGCGTTTCGATAGTTTGATTATTCGCTATCATCATGCAACGACGTCGCAATTCAAATTTGGATTAGCTGCATTAAAATCATCCGAATGGAATGGAAACGTTTATGATTTAGTGCCACACTGACTTCATACGGGATTACAAAGTATACTACTTTATTGACACATGTCCAAAGATTGACGCACAAGTTTACCTCAACCCTCGAAAATCTATTCGTATATAAAATTTCCAGGAATGATAGATTCAAATTATTTCATTTTAGTTGCTTGAAATAGAAGTTGAAAACCAACTTCATTGTCATGTAGATTTCACAATATGTTTATATAATGTGAATCATTTTTTGAAATTGAATGTAGATTTTGAAGGGTTAAGTTATAGACAAGATACATTATCACTAATTTTTTATCTCTCACTCTCCATAGGATGACTCGATAAGAACCGAAACCCCTCCTCCTAAAGTAGATCTATCTCACAAAATGTTTACTTGATAGAGATGAGAATGATTATTCAAGTTTTAAAGACATATTACACAGGGACTCTATATAAGACATAAAACCAATATAACTTGCATGATGCTCGAATGTTGTCAAAGATTGAGTGTTGAGGATCTTGCCTTCTTCGCATGTTTGGCATGTGTTAGATTCATCTATTCAAGCTTGCGTATATTTGCTTCTTGCTCAACAATCTCAACATATATCTTGATCGGAGATATAATTCTTTTCTTGCTTCAGTTTTTTATAGTTTAATTCACTGAAAGGGATAACGTATGCTTTAGCTTTCAAAATGTGTTTAAGATCTAATTTATATATGATTTATACCTGATTTATATATTTGTTGTTATTGAGCTTATTTAGAATTTCATAAAGTGTTGATAGTTATCGCTGGTTGGTATGTATTGTTCGATATCGAGAAAGGTTGCCATTGAAAATATAAAAAGAATCTCAATAAAAGTTGAAAGATGAATTATGAATTATGAATCATATTGATACTAAATGATCCGATTTTCTCGATTCAAACAAGAGAGCATACGAGTTTCACTTGAGATCTCGTGAAAAAACTCTTCCCAATTCATAGCATACCCTGTCGTGGCAAATAAGCAATGACGGCCAAAAGATGATCGGTCACATGACTTTGCGGAAGTCTTCAGGCGCCGGAAGTAGTAGTAGTATACTGGGGCTAAAAGTCGTCGGTGGAAAGCTTCTAGAAGATGGCTCCATGGGAGCCTTAATTGAGAAAGTGAAGAAGGGAAGCACTGCCGATGTGGAAGGACAACTAAGACCTGGTAAGAAGCCCCCCTACTAAAACGAACCACTAGTCAAAATCTGCAGGTTCAACGACGAGTTTCTCCAATGTCTTCAATATCTAATGAATCAACTACCAATCACACATCTAAAACTATGATTTGAGGAAATCTCCTGACCTAAGGACACTAAACGAAATTGAGGACTCGTCGGCCTGTTCTACCAGAAATTCAAGTCGTCCATCGCTGATTGATGCCTGTTTTAGGTGACGAAGTTATCGAGTGGAATGGAAGGTGCTTACAGGGCAAGAATTTTCAGGAAGTTTACGACATTATAGCTGCATCAAGGCAGGAGCCTCAGGTAGAACTGGTAGTCTCGAGGAACATGTTTTCGTCAACGACTATACCTGGGGTGTCAATAACTGCATCAACGACAACCCCCATAGCCTCTCGGCGGGCTGGTCCTCAGTCACAGTGGAGACAGAAACACGAATTTATTGGCGGTTCTCAGCAACTTCATCATAAAGGTAAATATCATTTTTATTTGTGATGAAATTTGAACATTTTCGCTTCGGTTTTCTAGTTCGATCAAGGCTTTTATGATTTTTACTAATACATTTACATGCTCGTACATACAAGCATCATTTATTCGGAACACAAACACCATCTAGAATGTAGAATTGTCCAGGTCTTTTTATAAAGACTGCAATTGTATTAGGTCCAAAACAATATAGATGGTAACTTGAATAAATAGAATTAGGAACTAGATGATCAAGAAATACCATATAATATAATCATAAAATGAACAAGCAGTTATATTGTCGCAGATTATATGATGTTTCGCATTCCAGGTCTTAAGAAATGTATACTTTGGGGTAGGCTTACAAATTATTTTTAATGAGTGTTATTTTTCCCCTTTCTCCATGTTTGACCCTTATCAATAATTAATTAAGACCATTTGAAACAATGAACAGATATGTACATGCTTAGAAAATTGTTGTTGTTGGATTTTTATAGTAGATGGTAGATCGTAGTGCTGATGCACCGCTGTTAATTTAACACCCAGCACTCGTACAACTAGTTTTATGGGAGCAACAACTTGTATGATACTATTTGTGTCTCTGAATCTCTGTGTTTTTATCTGTTGACTCCACTCGATGGGAAATTTCTAAAAACCTCTCGCATTACACTCTAAAACTGTGCGCCTTTGTTCCCTCTATCTGTTTAATTTAAAGTTCCAAAAACCTAACTCTTTATGCAACGGGATGTACTGTTTTGTGTTCTGGCTCTCATTACTGACTCGAACCTCAACGTAATTTCTGATCTTCATGTTTACATGAAGAGACAGACGCCAAGAAACTTTGACCTTAAATAGAGAGAAGTACAGTTAGATGCTAATATGGATTTCGACGGCATTAGATTTATTGCGAAGCTTGGCTGTCGTATAATTATGAGAAAAGACACTTTGAAAGCGAAATGAGCTTAAGTAACCGAAGCTGGATAGAAAAATGCATGCTTCTGATCGTAAATTAATAAAAAAGTTTTTACTGTAATTTATTTAGTTTTCAGCAAATGTAAGATTGGAAGGAGGTATCAGAGATATAATATTGATTATTTAAACCTGATTGCCGTATATATATATATATATATGTCATTAATATTTTTGGACTTGACAGATAAAAAATGTCAATGTCTTTTGTTTTAAGAAGAAGGACTTTATGTATCGATTCTCATTTTATTTTCAAGAAGAGTACTTGACATTAACGATTCATTCTCTCAATAACCAGATGAACAAGTGATTAATGAAACTATAATAATAGTATATTGATTTTTCTGTAAGGTCAAGAAATAGTAATTGAAAAAATTGAAGGAATTATATTTACGTGTAATGATGCATTATCAAATAATTAAATTCAAAATAGTTTTATTTCGAAATGAATATGGAGTGGAGTAATCGAAGGTCATTTTCTTTCTGTACCCTGGGTTGTTCCGCTCGTACATGTTTTGATGATTTGTTTCCTCACCATTAAGTTCGTTTTGAGATTTGCGGATTAAGTCTAGTGGCATGATCCTTCCAGAGTTATACGATGCGAGGCGAGAGAAGCCTTCAGTTTTAGTCACGTCACCGGGTTCACCGGATGTTCACACCCAAGGAAGAGGAAGGCACATACGCCAACCTACGGGAAATGTCAACTTCGGAGGTCGAATCCAAGTGAAGCTGAACTTCGATCCAGTGGCTCTTCAGCTGATTGTCACCCTAGTTTGTGCAACTGGACTTCCCTCTCGAAGCAACGACCAAGCCAGAAGTCCTTATGCCAAAATATTTTTACTTCCTGATAGAAGGTAAGTTTAATGTCATATAATCTCATTTGATTTTATACTTCGATCTTACGTACTGAAACTATGAAGAATTGTGCTTCGAAAATAATATACGTATAGGAAATATTGTTTAGATTTATTCTTTAGATAATAAGATTATGTAGTTAATTCACAAAGATTTTTTGTCTATTAGCGAAAAGTCCAAAAAGCGAACGAAACCTTTGGCAAATACGAATGACCCCAGGTGGGACCAAACCTTCGTCTACAATGGAATCAGGTGGTCCGAGTTAAGACAGCGTGCATTAGAAATTACTATTTGGGATTATGGTAGATATGCTGCCAACGACTTCATTGGGGAAGCCATCATAGCTCTAGCCTCTTCTTCTCTTAGCGATGAGTTGGAATGGCATTACTTGACTGCCCACGAAGAGCATCGCCATACAAGGTATGGCTTTTTTTGTAATGCACCTGGTTAAATAAGTTAAGGAAATTCTAAAATTAGGAATGTTAATTATTACCAGTCTTTCTTTAATGACGGAAATAGAATCTGTAATTAATAGGGTTGATTTAACTTTGTTTTTCTTGCGAAATAAATATTGATTTAGTTACTATTCTCTTGACAGTCACTATCAAGACATCGTCGATGATGTGACGACGCCAGGCGATTACCACCTTAGTCCACCGTCAACTACTTCGAGACTTAGTGATTCCGATACTTCAGAATGCGATATTACGGATTGCGATGGTTCCAGGGAACAAAGAAGGACAGCTGACGGTGCCAGTATAAGCAGTATCGGCAGCTCTTCTAGGTGAGAGAACTTTTCCAAAATTCATTGACTTTTATTGATTATTCTTTCATTATTTCAAAGGGAAAATTTATTCAGGAAGTGATATTAGTCCTCCAAATTCTCAATACATGACTTATTTTATCATCAATTCCTTTTTCGTGCCATAGGTAGCAATTATTTATTATTATTCAGAACGTTTTAGGTACCGTTTTCGAAATTATTATGATTACTAAATATTAGGGCATAATTTATATAAGAGCTGCACTTTAAATGATCACAGTTGTTGCGATTGAGTTCCAGACTGATCAGTCATTACAATTGAATTGACAAGAACAGTAAAAGAAACAATATACCATAAAAGATGAGAGTATGTATCAAGTTACCAAACTTTCAGCCGTCGGCTCCCTCGGATCATCCCTCATGCAGATTAGAACTTTTCATTTTGA
>JAUESI010000008.1:741881-779687 GCA_032275145.1 Synergus laeviventris | reverse complement strand
TATGCTGTAGACTTCCTCCTTTTCGGCATGATCCGTCACTAAAGTCATCTGCAGTAAAGCAATGTAGACGGGAGGAAAAGTGATGATCGGTAACATGTCCGCCGTAGGGACCATGACTACGAGTCTCAGAGTAGAATTTCGTAATAAATAAAGGGACTTTTGCCATAGGAAAGTTTAATGCTAATGAGATTGTTCACTAAGGGATGATTCAGCTGAAAATACTAAGGGTGCCGCTCCATGGTAGCAGAAAACCCAAAGCAGAAAGCAAAAAGCCACAAGAGTGAAGGAACAAATAGATTTAATCTCTTTTTCATTCTTATGATTTTCCAGCACTCTGAAGAATCATCTTATTGCTTTATTATTAGAATTCTTATTAATAATTCCGAATTTTCCTCACTAATCTTAATTGATCGTTAGTTATACAGAGTCTGGCGAACCTTGGTGTGGTTATATCTATTTTTTGCTTTCGCTAGTCTAATGATCATAAATAATGGAATTGAATATCCATTTTGATTTTGATATCTTCAACATTTAGTCCGGCTACCATGATTCAGCCTAGAGGGGTACTTGAAAGTAATTTATGCGCTGGTGTCTACCATGTGCAACCTAGCATCGAGCAATCTCATAAGCGAATCTCTGCTCTTGTTCCGTACGAGTGTGCCAAAACTAGAATGCAGTACCTATAAAAACCAATATTTTCGAATGAATCGAGGTTGCAACCTCTAAACTAGTATAATTTGGTTTACTGGGTTAGGTCACTCCACCGAAAAAAATATATATATTTTGTGAATTCTTTTCAGCAGACCCACGCGTTTTTCTCGAAACATGGTACATTTTTAAGTTAGTCGGACTCATAACTCAAACAAATCTTCACCGATTTCCATGAAAACTTAACTGTGTATAACCAAACTATATATTTAGTACGTAGAATTTTTTCATTATTTTTTTGTACCGCTTTGAAAACATGAGTTTTTATAGTTTATTAATAGACCTTTTTCATGTTTTTATTTATTTCACGGTTTCGCTGAAAAAAAATCCCAAAAAATTTTTTTTCACTGGGGTGGCTTAAACCCTTAAGATGAACACTGAATCGATAGTTTTCATACCACTAATTTAACTCAGAGTTAGCTTAGCTCCATTCATTAGAAAATTTTGTGAGCTTAATAATTTTCTTAAGAAATATATCATAATTCCAAGTTGGAAAACTGCTGTCTAGTTGAAAGTATAACAGAAGCACTGTCATCAAAATACACCGTGAAAATGCAGCTCTAATATAATTGAGGGAGAAATATTTTTTCTTTCCTTGTCTCGCACACAGTGCTGTCATACTGATGTAAGCTTAGGTTGTGGTAGCACAAGAAAGGAAATGTGAGCATAGTCGGTGAGAGTTAGAGAGAAAGAGAGGCAAGTTATAAAACTGGGCAACAAGCCAATTGACATGCCAGTTGGCGTGCAACCACCGCTGGCTGCGGAGCTACTTTTATGCTCACATAAAAATTAACATTCCGAAGATGACGTCCGATCGTTATTTCTGAGTGCAGTGGGTTTGAATTTTGCATAAATTTGCCCCTAACGCGTCTTTAAGAGTAACCAAAGAACCAGCTATGAACAGCATGCGAAGCCCGATTCACCCCGAAGTGTCTAGCAAGAAAATTTAATTCCTAAGTCTTATCAGCAGCATTTTAATTTTGCAGGATGAATTCGTGAAAGATCGTTTTACTACTTTCGAACTGCTATCTTTTTTCCTCTTTTCGTTCTTGCAATTGATTTATTTTTCTCTTTCTATTCCTCGCTATCTCTTTTCGTTCTCGTTTCAGATGTTGAGTGTGCCCTTAATTGCTTCGTCTCTCGATAATCCGTATTCAGAGAATGCAATCGATCTTTACGGATTTTCTAGCAGCGACTATTCCTCAATTATATACTTTCTTTCCTTTCTTTCTCATTATTCTTTTGCCTACTCGCTGGTCGTGAAAGAAGAACCGATTTTCTTAACGATCGTTTTAACTCGGAAGTCTCGTGTTACAAAAAGTTTCTTCTACCTATCATTAAAGACCCTACGAATTTCCACTCGGTCGTTTTTATTTATTAGATTGCTGGACTCAACTTCTTGAGTAGTCTCAAGCTCTAGACCTTCTATTCAATCTTAATTAGCAGGCGAATCAATATCGAAGATAAATGTATTTACCCTCATATAAAGCCATCCTCTCTAGTAATTGATTTGGTTGATATAAATTCTAAAGATTTCTTTGATAAAAATTTCGAATCTATAAATCAGCTTAAATGCAGCATCTAGGCTGTAAACACAATAACACATTGGCCCAAGTCCTGTATTTTCAAGTTGACGTGAGAAATCCGTGCTCAGTTTTTCGTCTGCATTCATAGTACGGTCGGTACTGTACCGTAGGTCACAGAATCGAAAGTCTATCGAACATCCGAATGATGTAAACCAAGTTTCAAATCCGTTGGAAAAGCCACTAATGATTCGGCTTTTGATTTCAATTCTTTTGGATTTGAAGACACTGGTTGGGTGTGAGTTATATTTCGATTGAATTAAAATAAATTTAAATCTTATTTGGACACTGTGATCAGTAAAAGTATAGGATATTGTTATTAATTGGTAGATTTTCATCTGTTTGACGAATATTGCATTTAAAGTTCAATTCCGATCCGGTAGCATATCCATATAAAATTTCAATGGATAAAAAAGCAACCTAAAAACGCAACTATTGAATGATGCGAGTAAATCTTTCGATCGCACAATCAGGGTCGTCGCCATGGAGTCCATATTCCTACTGTCTCGTAATCCTCAACGACCTTAATCCGCGAACCGGTCATCATTAATTCAACGGTTGTAAAAATGTGTGGAATAATTGAAACGTCCAAATGTCCGGCGAGACATGGTTGAGGGTGGCTCTCTGTGCACATACTTAATAATGTTCAATATCGCCTAATAGGATTAACTAAAAGGGTTTCGCAAATGCATTGATGAATTCACCCTGAGAACGACAGGGACGCTCTATTCTGTTCGAAGTAGATGATGAGATAACCTGGATAAAAATGTTCTTCGATTTGCTTTTTAAATTTATCTAACAAGCTAGGAAGGTTATCCAAGTGTCCGCCTCCGATTTGATTCGTTCTGAAGTATGTTTTAGAGCACTAAAAAATAAGGTACACGCATTTTTTTATACGTGTCCAAATTCATATTTAGGACCAACAGACACAAAAATTTCCTTAAACATTTTTGTGTATGTTGGCCCCAGGGTGTAGTTAACTCCCCGTCTAAGGGGGTGATGGTCGGAAAATAAATATTTTACTGCAATCCAACAACATAATTTTAGTCTAAAAATGTTTATACTGCCTTCTAAATGATTAATTTCACTGAAAATTTTATTTCTCAAGTAATTATTCGAAAACTTTGAAGGGTGATTTCATTCCCTAAATATGAATTTGGGTACGTATAAAAAAAATATGTGTACCTTGCTTTTTAGTGTTCTAAAACATACTTCAAAACGAATCAAATCGGAAGCGGACACTTGGGTAACTTCCCTTGTAAGTAATTAAGTTTTCTATTAATTCTTGATTAAAAAGTAAATAAGGCGTAAACTATTTTTTTTAAATACCCTTAAATTAACAAATTTTCCATTTATTTTACTTCTTTTTTAATATTTGGAGCAAAATGAGGAAAATATTTTTCTATGATTTCAACAATTTATGTTTCACGTTTTATTAGTAATATTATGCATATCAGAAACTTAAGTAATTAAGTTATTCGCGACTCTAATTTTATGTTAATTCTCTTGTTTGTTATTATTTTAGGTTTCATAATATGCCGTCCAATTATAAGCGGTACGGCTACTTCAATTTATATATTTATTCACGACTCACGCAATCATGTCTAGCATTTTTTCACCGCTAGGTTTTAGCATTTAACTTCGTGCATAGATGAGTTTCTAATTATGAGAAAAGGGTGTCAATAACCCTTGCATAATGATATTTATGTATTGAATGCGAAAATATTAACGTTGTAACTCCAGAATAGATAATATGCTTGATTTGAACGAAATTCTTGTCTTGTATGATAGTAATTTGAAAACTAGGTCATTCAACAACAACTAAAAAATTGGCACCATGTAGAGACGTATCATTTGTAGATTTCATCTTACCATTGCTAGCTGCATTTTGCAAGTAAATAATTAAGGACTGGATATGGCTTTTAGATCATTAAGAGTTTTGCTCTATGGTAGGTGGATCCCATTGGTTTTTAATTGCAAAGTTTCAACGCTCCTATTAAATATAAAAATTGTTCCTTTTTGAAAACAAATCTGGTAAAAATTTCGTTTGTTAATTGAGTATTAGAGGTTTAAAGAATTTAAAAATATTTTGAAGTGATGGGAACCACCTTGCCATGTAAACTAACTTATCGTGAGATCACACTTCACGGCACTCATTCCATTTAGTTTGTAAGTTACACTTGAATCACTAATTGGCAAAATAAACGAACGCGTGCTGGAGCAGCCACTATTCTAGCCCACCGCCAGAGAAAGAGCTCTGCGTGGATGGAGAACATCGGAGCCGCAGGGATATGTCACCGCAAGGTCGTAAAAGAGCAGCGATTATGAGCTCCAGAGATCATTCCGCTTCCATTTCCGGTTATCAACAGTATCGTAAGGTACTTTCACATGCTAAGTATTTTTATCTTTATCCGTTTCTCGTGTTTCAGTTTTAGAGTTGTCTTCAATTGATTGAAATTTAAATTAGAAGACTCTAAAATCTAATAATGCAGTCTTGTAAATTGCTAAAGTTTTATTCTGTAAAAAACGATGTGTATAAAAGTTTCAGTGAATGGGGATGATTTATTACCTTTAAAAGCAAAAATTAATTTTCAGGATGATCCACATCGTACCATGTTAAGTCACAGATCCCATAGCGCAGCACTCATGGATTCTCCTAGTAGTCGTTATCGAGGAAGGTCGCAGAGTCCCACCGGTCATCGTTCTCTTTCACCTCCTGATCATAGATCTGTCCCGTATTCACATGGATATATACCAGCGAGGTACATAAAGTTGAAAAATGTCAATATTAGCCTCACTGTGAAAATAATGTTCACTGATAGAATTATATTCATACATTCGTGATACATTAGCATAAATAATTCTTTTCATTACAATGCAGATTTACGTCTAGATCAGCGACTGCAACTCCGACTGGATCTCCGAAAAAGCGATATTTACCTCAAATTCCTCCAAATTTGCAAGTAGCCTTGAAAGACAGAGGTGTAGGAGATTTCGGAGAAAGAGGAAGATTTATTAAACACCGCACTAGACAGGTGCATACATATAGAAGTACTGGTATGGGAGGTGAGTTTATAATATAAAAATAATATACCGGCTACATGTTTCAAAATACATATCAAAAGTTGTATCACCTTCACCTTTTTTTATTAAAAGAGTAATATTAATCAAATTTATACTAAAAAGCTTTTTTGGAAACTTAAATCTAAAACATGGATCACTTAATATTAGAGAAGTTCTTTGAAACGCTCTAATTGCTCTTAAGTTACTGCTTTAACATGTATTTTGAAACAGCCGGTATTAATTCAGCTATACTATGGAAGCTTCTGTATAAATGTAACAAAAAGTAACGTTTCCAGGTTGGGAGAGACACTTTAGTGGCCTCTCAGATTCGGATCTTCCTTCTATGGGCCATGATCCACATTCCATGTCGCATAGTCACCTTCACAGAATGCACAGATCTCGAAGAGGTCACCTAAGTCCAGATAAAGATGTTCTAGGTGACCTTGGGGACTCTGATATGGAGAGTTTAGCATCTGTAACAAGCAGTGCCTTCAGCACACAATCAGAACGACCACGTGGTTCGAGAGGATTGATGTGAGTATGATTCGCTGTCTATCTCATCTACGTTACATCAAGTCAATAATCACGTACGACTTCATTGTACAAAGACAGTCTCCTTAGGAGTACACGTCCCATTAAGAGAATAGGCTACGGAAGTTGCACTTCGAAATGTACGTGTCCCTTTAAAAAATGACGTTTATACCTTTAAGGCAGACCTTTGCCAGAAAAGTGGAACAGCCGGTAGTCCATCCTCTGACGATAATCCCTGAATTAAATGGACATTGCTGAATAAGATTGCTCCTAGATACACTTTTTTCACGTCCTGCTTGCTTCTCAGATATATAGGTTCCCAAACTTCATCTCTAAAAACTTTTTCTATATAGTTATCAGCACCTCCTCTGCACTGGGTCAATGTCCATTTAATGATCTATAGATAGTTACCCATTCTAACGAATCAGGGATCGAAATGTATCGATGGTCGACTGAATCGGTCAGAAACCTTACGAAATTTACCATTCCTTTAAAAAATACCCTGATTCCTGAATCCGACGTATTTGAATGAACCTTAGTAATTTTTTTAATGAATGGCAAATTCTGCTTTTTTCTTCGTTACTTCAAGTTGATTTGAGTCATTATTGACTGACGGTTTCGATCGACCATAGTGAACAAGTACAGAATGGGCGCCATGAAATGTATTCCGAAGGAACGTTACTACTCTATATGAAAAATTGTTTACAGACCGACAGTTAAAAACGTTTTAATACCCGGTGTCATATCCCCAATGCCCCCACCCCCTAGGCGCAATAGGCGCAAGCACAGACTTAGGGTACCTTGCAGCGAATGTCATTGCCCAAACAACTATCCCACCAAACCCAGAAACAACCCAAGCAAGCACAACCTTCCCTCGCACCCCCTTGTACGGAGCAAATCCGCAGTTGTACGCTCGCTATACAGAAGAATGCATACGCCCTTCACGAGGTCGCAGACAGTTGATGAGAACATGCTCAGATATTACAGCCCCCAGACGAGCGAATACAGTGTCTGCGAAGGTCTCCTACTCAAACCAGAAAGTCTTATCGGTACTGCCAAAAAACGTATACCGGAGATTTACGTCGAAGACTGTCTCCAGGTCGATTTTAACGACCGACTCATCGATAAATTTCGCTCAAGATACTTGTCTTCTCATGGATTCGATTTTGGGTCACACAAACGATCACGAAGTTGGCAGGATCGATCCAACAGAAACAGGAAAACGAGATATTTCAGTTTTTTAGAGAGCTTGAACAAAAACTCTAGGGACTTTGGTTACAGGAAATTGGATCTTAGAAATAATATTGCTAGACATCGAAGGTCTTTTTTACTCTCTAAGGCAAAAAGCTTCGACTATGACGTTATATACAACGGTCGCTCCACTCACGACGATGGGTGTGAGGTAGGCCTTCTGTCTCGAAGAGCAAAGAGCTTTGATTATGATGCCTTGTCAAGTAACATATTCAGCGATGATAGTCTCAGAACTGCCAGGGAGAAGGTGAAGAAGAATCTTTCTCTCAATGATTCCTATGGTGATAGGATACCTGCTTTGAAAGATCAAAGCAAGTCTTATTATGATACTAATGGAGACAAAGCTCGAATGAAACAATTGGCTATTGAACAAATAGCCTATGACCAATTCAGTGCGAGTCAAGAACAGCAGCGACTGTTGTATGGATATGACTCGGAGCTGAGTGCTGTTGAAACAGAGATTTATCTTCCTACTAACAATGCAGGTCGGTTGTCCACTGCAAACTCTTTTTCTACTGATCCTTTTATAGATAGACATAGTCATGGTAGAGAGGATACTAGTAAGAGAAAATATACAGAATCCATGCATCAGGATATCGATTATAAATACAGAGAAAAGTCACCTGAGAAAAGAACGAGGAGTTTGGGGGATAATCTTTACAGTCCTCCAGAATCGAACGATCACATATATTGTAGCATAGACGAAATTATGATGCCCTATGATTACAAGTACAAACCTGATCCGGGCGAAATATTCGCCTTTAAAAGAACCTCTCTTGAGGATCTGCGTTACGATCAAGATTCTCAAAACGATATATTCGTGAGGAACAAAAGTCAACGAAGAAGAACGAAAAGTACAGATTCTTATTTAGAGGAAGGATACAATTATGAAACTTGGGATCCAGACTACAATCGGGACTACTTTTATGAAGATGAAAGAACTGGAGAATACTACGATCCTAGTGAGGCCTACTATCGATATCCAGTTTATGATAGAAGAAAATCCGTTGCTGTGAAAAAACAGAGAAGCTCTCACTTTGAGACTGAGCCTTACAATAGTTATACGGATTATTGTACACAAGATTCAATGCAATTTGATAACGTAGGATACGAAGATACTTCCTTGTCTCGAAGACGGAGAAGGGATCTTAGTCCAGAAGCTAGTTCTAGTTATTATGAGAATCTTCCAATCCGTGAAGATGTAGTGACGATCGCAAAAGACAATCAGACTGTGCCGAGTCTCAGGCAGAGCAAAAAGATGGTGAGATCTCGCGCGGAATCAACTCCGGTTCTGAATTCTGAGGAGAATTTTCTTTCCTCTGAGCAAAATGCTCGGAAGATGTACAAACGAAAACGCAACACCAGCTGTCCTGAGGCTTTAAGAACTTTTGACAGTCCTCCGACTAATGAAGACAGTCCTCCGCATGTTCGTTTTGACTCTGACGAAGAGTTCGGATCGATGGAGACTGTTATAGATAGGAATTATGTTTCCAGAGATGATTATGTGCACAAAGGAGTTAGACACGATATAGATTCGATATATGATAGTTATGGTAGAGAGGGTATTTATAGAAGTGATAGCTATCGAGATAAGCGGCCAGTTCAAATATGTTGTAATGATTTTGATCGAATAGACTTTGGTTATCGGCCAAGAAAGAATAGTTGTCCTGAGTGTCGTGAGATGATGTTAGCTGATAGATCGAGAGAATATGCACACGAGGAGGCTTTGAGAAGGAGTTCAGCAGAGGCAAGATACGGATATCGAAGGCGCAACAGCAGCTGCCCCGAAGCTAGAGAACTAGAACTTCTTGAAAAGAAGGGTAGTAGTAAGAGAAATGTGGCCATTAGTGATACGCTCGAGTACTACGAGTACTCCATGGAGAGCGAGAGCCAATGCAGCGAGAACTGCGGATTTGGCTCGTCTGATCCACGTAGGCCCCGTAACCGAGCACCCCGCCCCGGTAACGCTAATTCAAATCTCTTTGATTCCCAAACCGCTACCTCCGACACTGCTAAAAACCCACGGGCCACGGTTGACCATCACGAAAATCCTACATCACGAAATCACACGAAACCGCAACTCGCCGCCTCGAATACGCCAACCGGCGGCGAATCCTTCGAACCTTCCGAATCATCGCGTCGACGGTCGCGGAAACAATCGACGACGCACGACTACCACGACGATGACCGTCACGACGATGGAAATAATCGACGATCGTCCTCTATGCCCGAAAGCAGTGACTACGCCAGCCAGAGCGGGTCCTACGAGAAGACGACCAGGCACCAGGCACCCGAGAACGAGCACAATGGCCACAGCAAGAGGGGCCAGTTCACCCGGAGCTTTAGCAATACGGATACACCACCTAACGACAAAGTTGGTAAGTAATCATTTACTTTGCAAACTCAGTTTTACTTCTTTTATTTATAACCCGTATTTGCGAGAGTCTGCTTATCCAACACACGTATTCCACCTTCTGTCATCAGAGCACGAATCCGGATCAGAGAACGAACTTACAAATAATGTATTTTTCACCATCGAAGGGCTAATTGTTTCTTTTTGTTTCACTTGTTTTTCCTTATCTACCATAATATAACTTCATTAATTACACAAGATTGTTCTTAATAACCAATTTGTTTCAAATATTAATCTTTTGAATCTCAGTTAGTTTAAATGAAATAATATTTCAAAACGATTTTTGAGAGGACCAATCAGAGGTTCCAAATTGAATATTTCGATTCTTCCGCGTCTGAAATTTTTCCTTCTTGATAAACTCGTTATTGATCACCATCATCTTGGTTATACGTAAAAAGTCAAAGAAGCAAAGTAATATTAATAACAATCTTTAATAGTTCGATTTCATGAATGGGTGATAATTTTAGAAGATTCACAGATCAATTATAAGGATTAATGGAATAAAAACCAATTTGTTTTCAAAGATGGCAGCCTAAGTGATACAGCAGTAGGACTCCATGTCGAAGAATCATCCAGAAGAGGTCGAAAGAGTTCACCAGGAAGCAAAAGCGGAAGCGGAAGTAGCAGTGGAGGAGGCAGTGCAGTACAATATCAAAGTGGCTTAGGAAAGAAGAGCAACAGCACGAGTCAATTGTCTGCGACAGGTAAGGCATCATTATAGTTTTTATTTGCTTCAAGAATGTTTGTTCCGTTGGCCGACATAAATTTTCTTCGGAGTTATAGTTAACTTTACAATAATTTGAGGGTCAATTTACTCTTAAGAAAAAGAAACCTAATTGCAGATATAAAAATATAGAACTTCGAAAACACTTTGTTTCTGCAGACCAAACATCTCTTAACTTGCAGTTGCGTGCTGTACATTGGTAAAACAAGTACAATATGGCAAACACTTAATTAAATCGCCTATTGTACACTATATTATACAACATTATTCCAAAATTATTATTTCATACTTATTTTACTTTTTCATCTTTTCCTTAGTATTATTGCCGAGATAGAACGGCAAATTGTAGTGTAACTTTGATTCTCATCTTTTCCTTATAGTTTGTAGAAGACAACGGCGCGGCGTAGTGTCTTTACCACAATCTGAAACTAATTGTTTTATTATTAATCAAGTACTTATTTGATTTAAGAATAATGTGTCATTATTAAGGTAAATATACAGGAAATATTAGGTGTGTCAATTAATTTTTACCGATTATATTAGAAAGATATAAATCCTATTTTAAATTAAAATATTTTAACGTGTATTTGGACGAGCATAATAGCGTAAAAATGGCTTAGTAATGACAATGGCAACCGATACCAATTCTAACAAGGAAAAAATGCGACCACAGTCTTCGAATCAATTTATTTTGTGCTCAGGGAGAATATTGTCATATGAAGCGTGTAAATATTGGTGTAAACGGTTAAATTGGTTAAAAAATAATTGGTTGATCGACAACCCTTTCCAAAAGGTTGCATATACTTTATTATTATACGAACTCCTAGAACCAGGTCAAACAACTACTGCGTATCGATATAGCAATCAATTCAATCGCTTCAGTGATGAAATCGATGACAAAAAGACCGTTTAGTCGTTTACAGAACACAGAAGGCGAAAAGTAATTCTGCTGCATGACAATGATTGACCACATGTTGCTCGCGCGACCCGAAATATCATCATGAAATTGGACTGGCAAGTTTTGCCTCATCTGCCGTATTCACCAGACTTGGCCACTTCCTGATTATCACCTATTCCGGTCAATGACACATAGCTTAGCAGAAATTCGCTTCCGAAATCGCCTCAAAACTATAACTAGCTTTTACCTTGCATAAATATTACCAGATCGATGGCGGACATTTGTCGATAAAAACGGTGAGTATAACTCGAATCGAACTTTTTAAATATATATTTAAAAGAAAAAATCATAAGTAAAAGAAAATCGGTAAAAATTAATTGACTCCCCTAATACAACTTTGGGATGGGTGAAAATTTTCATTTGACAACACTATCCAAAATTTCAGCAATGGAGATTCAATGACGCATTTTGCACGCACCAAGAAGTTTTGTTTAGACTTTGAGTAGGAAAATTTGATCTTCTTGAAAAGAAAATAATTATAAGGATAGCAATCCGTATACAATCATCTAGAACAGAACAGATTGGTCACGTCCTAATTATTTTCTTGTTTTCTGTACCATCTCACCTCTACGTCCCTCTTCAACATCACACATTCACACTTCTACAACCAACTACTTTTCGTCGTTGGAACCACATCCGACATCGATCTGCACCCTCCTTGCACGATTTTCTCGTGTGCACAATTGATCGATCGCGGGACTACGACACCTGCCTGAATCGATAAAAAAATCTCCACGATTACCTTGAAAAATATCGAAATTAATACCATCGACAATAATAACCACCACGACCATTACCATTACCTCCGCAATAAAAACAAAAAAAAATCAAAATACAACGAAATTTTCATCGAATTACGCCACGAAAAACCATAACGTGCCACGTGCGTGTCTGTTGGTGGTACATGCGTGGGCGAGGAAGGGCGAAAACGGCGGATGGGGTTCGGAAAGAGGGGGAAGTCGTCCTTTACAGTTCACAGGAGTGAGGAAGTTCTACCAGAAGATACTACCAGCGGACGCAGCGGTCGACAGCCAAGCTCGGCTAGCAGCGATGGTGAAGGAAGTGGCGATGGGGACAGGTCCGCTTATTTTAAAATTTTAGGTTTTACTAGTTTACCCTCTCCTTTGTTTTCAAGAGACGACTCAATTTCTGTTTACGAGTTTGGTTTCCAGTTAATAGATTTTTTTGAGTAAAAAGGATTTGACCAATTTCCTTATAAATATTAGATCTTTTATTAGACTATGAAGAAGTATATTAAAATATCATTACTGTTATTATGACTCTTATTAGTACTATTATTAAAATAGGTCTTACTATAACTGAATTAGATACTTGTTGAGATTAACTTAAATAGAAAAGAATTGATTCAAAAATTAAATTATGTAATAGCATACGAGAATTTCTTTTTAGAGATACTTTTTGATTCATTTTGATTTATTTTGTATTTTTTTTTTTTTATTAAAACGAGCGAACCTTCGACGAAATGTAAGTACTAGGAAAGGGGTTTATCTAAAAAAAATGAACAGGACCATGGAGAACTAGAACAAAAGAGAACAACGAAGCACACAAAACATTAGACTTTAGATGCAATGCATTGGGTGATTTGAATGTTGAAAGAAACTTGTATGGGCTTTTCGAATTAATCATTATTTGGAGTAACAGATAATAATTTAGTAATCGGATATCTAAAAAATGTAAAGCAGCACAAGGTTTCTTTCCTTCATTTCACCTATTGATATCGTAGACTTTGACATCTCCACATCATTTTACTCGAATAGATTTGCATATGAGTTTTCTGAAGTGAGACAAATTGAGTGAATGAACGAAATCACAAACTAGAAAAAAGAATATTTGCTATATTAATAAAATAAAACAGAGGTTCCTGTTCCATTGAATGATAAGGTGCATTTAAAGCAGGTGCTTATTCAATAGTTGAATGTTTGTAAAACTGGTCCAGTATAGAATTAATAATAATAATAATAATCACGATCATATAGAAGTGAAACTGTTACCAAGGCTAAATAAAACTCTAGATAAAACCTTGATATGTACTAAAAATAGATCAGGAAAAGTTTCGATGGACTGGTACCATTTTTACTATTTGAACTTTATTTTATCATAAATCGCTGGTGGTCCCAAGATGAAACTTACAGGACTTTTTATAAGTACATTTATGACTTTTTTCCTGTAAGTTTCATGGTGAGACCAGTATACGTCTATAAGATAAAAAAATAAAACGTAAATTTAATTATTCCATTTCGACAAATAATTGATAATAGACATGCAAGCTTTATTCTAGTAAAAAAGAAAAAGCCAAGATATAGGTAATGTATTATCTCACCCTGTTTTTTGAAGCACGAGTTATATTAGAAAAAAGTTAAGTTGTAGTTTCTGCCTAGATGATTAACATATATAGAGCAAGCATGCGCAGCTTTTATCGCCTGTACTTTTAAAATCACATGCGATTCGCTTCAGTGAACTCATATGTGATTCTATGGTGGGTTTTTAGCACACAGACGAGCGACTTTCGCAAATTGAGCTAAAAATAGTCCATGAGTGATCGTGGAATGATTGTAGCAAAAAACGTATTTTTCTATGTACTAGGGCGCTTACATTTTTGGTACAACTGTTGTTCTATTTCAATAGTTGTCATTGTCGGTTTGACATTTACTGAATGCTATTTTACCATCATTAAAGATCGACTTGCGTTCTCAAGAACAATGGTTTGGTGGAGGTATCATTTAATTCTAGTTCAACTTTTAGAAATTGTTTTTCATTGATAACTTTGAGTCTGCTTTCAGCATGGACAGAACATGTCGTCTTTCATGAAATTGAATTTATAGTCACACTTTGATACATTAGTTTCATTTTATTTATAAATTTGCATAGGAGACAATAGATTAAGTTAATAGATAGATGACAAAGTTAAGACTATATACAGTAGAAATTGGATACAAATTTTCATCCGTTTCGTCGTATAAAACTATACATGATTTGCAGGAATAGATAGTGGTTTCAGGAACTCAAGGAGGTGGTGATCTGTGAATGATCTTTCATTATTGATTTCAGCAATTGTAGGATATTGGAAATAATGTACATTTGTATCCTGTTCCTTATCCGAACCTACTTCAACATTTTGAATTTGCCATATATAGTATACCAGGATTCGACATATATGTAAATTTGCATTTTCAGAAAGATGATAAACCAAAATGCTTTTAAAAGCGTTCATTGTATATTTTCGGAATGTTCGTTTATTGTTGTAAATCGAGAAAAAAATGTTTCATACCAGTTAATGGCCAGTAAACAGTAGATATTGAACCAGAGGAGTAGGTATATATTAATCTCAAAACAAGAATATTGAAAAAATATTCTGCCAATAATAAAGTCTGAGAGAGAAGGGCCGAGAGGGATGGAGAAAGAGAGAGTACTTGATGAAATTCTTGCAGAAAAGTGGGTGAGATGAAACTACAGGAAACATGGGGGCCTCATTCCTTCTCTTAGGTTTGCCTTTTAATGCACGGAACGAAAAAGAATGAAAAAATAATTGACAGGAGTGAGCCAACATCAGTAGTGAGTTAGTGTCAGTGAAAAATGTCTTTTTGGTTTACAACACAGAATGTGGTGTCGTCGTGGGTACCAGCATGGACACACGAAGCTCCGGTATAATGAGCCGGAAGCGAAACAGCACACCAAGCAGCATCCAACGATCCCAAGAGGTTGTACCAAACTATCAACGCCTTGGTATAGGAAAGCAGCCTGGATCAGTGACCAGTGACACAGCCGGAAGCCTGAACTCTATTTCGAGTTCTGAAGGAAGCTCGTAAGTAGTGGCTAGATCAAATCGACAGGGTGCGCATATCTCTCTCTCTCTCTCTATCTCTCTCTATCTCTCTCTTTTCTTTCCCTACCCTTTTCTCTGTCTGTCTATTTCTTTGCCTCTCCCCCCTCTTTCTCTTCTGTCTCCCTTTAATGCGCATTGTCCAGGATCTATAAGAGCAAAGATGTTTTTTCACTTTGGAACTTTAGGCACCAACACTTCAAAAAGATATTACAAAATTATTCCTTGCCGAAACACAAAAACTATTTTACTATGAATTACAAGATTTCTTCTTCAGTTACTTATATCTCTCAGTGGTCTTTGACATTAAACGAAGGCAATACAGTCTCCAGAATCTAGTTGCATTCTGAAAAAGCAACTCAAGAAGACTTCATTACAGATGCTAATCAAAGAGATTCTTATAAAAGTAATAAGAATAAAAAATGAGGAATTTGGGAAAATTGTAGCAGTATCACATCTTAAATATATCTCAGATGATATACCTTTCAAGAAAAACTTTATAATAAGAATAATTTCGCTCTTGGAAACTTTTGTGCAACAAATTTAATGTGATTAATATTTTTATCAATGCACAAAAATGAGGACTTTTTCGAAATTTACACCTCTGATGATCTGTATCTCTAATCAGAAAGTTTGGAAACAAATCCAACATCTTTACTTTCACGATTCCTGTTCCTCCTTATTTTACTTTATTACAAATCAGGACAGTGCTATGCATCAATTTTTCGGATGTCACATTTTTATTCCAAAAAGTCCAATGTATAGATGTGATTGTGATCGATTGTAGTGTTACAAAATGTTCTCGTTGTATTTTTGAAATCCTAGTGTACAATCTCGATTTTTGTTTAGATCTTTGGATATATTTGTTACAATTTTTTTTACAATTTTTGAATACTCAAGAACAGTAGATTGCTTTCTAAAGGGTGGGTTTTTTTGTTGTTTTTTTAAAATCGTTGTTCTATTTTCGTAGTTTAGAGGTCTAAGGACCACAATTGAAATTTTTATTTGAATATAAAAAAATTGGTCAATTCATTTTTCACCATTTGAAAGAAATGAGATGGTCAGACCTAACAAAAAATTTGGTTCTTTTCTTAGCACACTCCGAAACCCACTTTTGTAAAAATACGTCATTAACACGTGTCTCAATGTTATTATCGTCTTGGCTTAGTGCTTGGCTAATGCAACTGATCGCTATGCACTTTTCTGATGCACTGCGTCTGTCATAAAATGCACCGTCTTTATATACCTGCATCAAGCTGTAACGTATATAAGGTCAACGAAAAAATTAGAAATTTAAATTACAATCAGAGTTACAATTTATACATTTTTATTAGGCGAATAAATCTAATTAAGGGTATGTGGTAATTTTTAAAGGGAAATTAAATTGTAGACAAAAATTTGTTGGCGAAATGTTGGTGAAATGACTTGATTCAAAAAACTTATTATAAATAATTTTAATTCGACACATAACCCTCCTGCCCACACACGCACACATATATGATTAATTAATAATGCAGTCTACATAAAAGAAGCTACAGATATTTTATATTTTCTAAATAAAATGAATTAGTCAAATCGGTTCTTAAGAAATAATGTTTAAAACTAAATTAATAGAGGAGAGTAAAAGAAATTCTGTAATAAAAGAATTGGAATTCACTTCTTGCAGACGAAAATTAAATACAATTAACTTACTGCTTGACTTTATTGTATTTTGTGTTCCAGCTTTCTATATTTCATAGTGATCTATTCATTAAATGGGACTTAAAATTACCCGAAAAAAATGTCGGGTTTTTCACTTTTTGAAGAAAATTGTTTTTGATAAATGTATACTCTTCATGAATATCGTGGTATAAAATGAATCTTATATAATTAATAATTAATTTAATCTGATATCAACCGACATAATTTTCATGTGTAATATCTTTTTTGTGGTGGATCTGTATTGTTATACCTCTTGATGTACTATAATTTAATATAAATCACAGGGAAAAGTGTCTTAGGTTTAAACTATTTCCAAATAATGATTCTAGTGTTAAATATTATGGAAATATTTCTGTCATTCAAGATTAGTTACATGAAATTTTATAGTAGCAAAAATTGATTTCACTTTTTCCTGTGCTTTAGAAATTTATGTACCAAAAAAAATATTTTAGATACATCTTCAATGTTTATGAAAAGATTTTTGATTTCTGGGTGGAGTACAACGAACGAGACTTCAGTTGGCGATTCTTCAGCGGCTTTATTTAAACTTGATGTTTCGACTGAATTTTTATTTCAATTTACTAATTTCCTTTACCTTATTTTAATATAGAGAATATATATGTTTATTACACGTGCTGACTAAATGTCAATAATTGATCTAGAATGTTATTACCTATATGAGTCAACGTAACTATGTCATCAATGTTTGAAAAGTTTTTCCTGTTGTTAGGCATGAAAAATAGTCGTGAAACAGTAATTAGATAAAAACAACTTTTTAAAACTGAAAAAGATTACTGAAAAAGGTGATGATTGCGCATGAATTGTATTTTGCACGCATTGTATATTGTATGTTGTATTTAATTATGTTTGTATGTGTCAATGTTAAATGTATTTATTCATATCGTATTTTACTCATACACACACTACACTCTTCAACGTCAGTTCTTCTTGTCCTGAATCAAATAAGATGTATATTATCTTCTTCCAAACTTTCGTCGAAGGCTTTTCACAGTATTTGTGAGACAGATTTTCCTTCTTTTTCCACCTCAGTCAGTTTCATATGACGAGAGGAGATGAGTTTATAGTACATATCAAATAAGCTTACAAAATTACTTTCTCTATCCTTTTTACTCCTATATCGATCTTTGTGAGCTTTAATTTTAGCGGAGTTTTTATCTTTTCATTTTTTTACATTTTAAATATTACTTTTACAGTGAGTTTTTATTAATAAACTTTCAGTACTTTGTTTACGGTGTAATATCAATCAGCGCTGTACAGTTTTTATTAATATACATACTAAGTCATATAGGGGTAATTGAGAGAACAAATTGTACTTTATTTTACAATTATTATTGGTTTCTGTTATTTTAATTTAGTTAAGTAATATTTCAACTTTATGATTTTCCTTGATACTTGATAGAACCTTAGATGTAGTTAGTCCATTAAACACATTTTCTCAAAACAGTTGGTCTCCTAGTTTGCGTATGGCAGGCGAAGGTGGGCAGCTAAGTGACTTTATCGAAGGAATCGGTCCTGGACAACTTGTGGGACGTCAGGTCCTTGGTGCACCCTCGCTGGGTGAAATTCAACTTTCCCTAAGTTACACCAAAGGCTACTTGGAAGTTGAAGTTGTTCGTGCTCGTTACCTACAAGCTAAACAAGGCTGCAAAGTTGTCCCAGGTAAGATGAATTTCCTCGATATTTTTTACATTCCCTTCATTTCTTGGCACTATTTTTCTGATTAAAAATGGCTTGAAAATCTGTATTACAGCACCTTACGTGAAAGTCTACCTTGTAAATGGAAAAAAGTGTATAGCAAAAGCGAAAACGACTACAGTGAGGAAAACATTGGATCCTTTGTACCAACAACAATTACAGTTTAGGGAAAACTTTCAAGGCTGCATATTACAAGTAAGTTTTTAAAAATTAGATGAATTTCTATTTTTTAAAGAGAGTTGGAAAATAAGCACCAGGTGTTTTAAAACACATGTCAAAATAAATCACCTATAACTTTTTTATTAAAAAAGTTTTTACTAAATCCCGGAATCGGGTTCAAGTCTGAACTATATGGTACATATGGTGGCCACTCTATTTCTCCATTGGCGAATTTGGACAAACCTAAGCCTAACGATGGGGTGTTACCGATTCGATACTTTTAGTATCGTGTACTCTGTACTTGATACTCTAATATTCGATACCGAAACTCATAAATTATTTTATCGATACTTTTTATGCGGGTATCGGATTTCAGGGATACTAAGCCAACACAAAAAAAATAACTTTTCAAGCTGTTTAAATAAACACTGAAAGTAACTGTATGAGAGTCAATACACTAAACTTCTCCTACCTTTACTTTATAATCAAAAAACCTTACTCCCTTCCGAGCGAAAATTACTTGAAAATAAAGACATGCCAGTTTGCAAAAAAAGTTTTTTTCCAATATATTTACGTCAGCGTAAGAGTAAAATTAAATCCTATTGTATATTTTGAAACACCCGGTAATTACTCAAACGATAAATCCAACAATAATTTGTTGTAATGAACTTCTTTTAGGTGACTGTCTGGGGAGACTACGGTCGATTGGAAGGGCGAAAAGTGTTCATGGGCGTTGCTCAGATCATGCTGGATGATCTGAACCTCAATGATATGGTGATTGGGTGGTACAAGCTGTTCGGGACTACATCCCTGGTCAGTGGACCACCTTCCCTTGGTTTGTCTCGTCGATCTTCAGCAGCCTCTCTCGAATCATTAAAGTTTTAAAAGTTTTACACGAATAAAACGAACATCCATCTTCTATCTCAAACGCATGCATTGAGATATTTGCGGACTTAATTCAAAGACCTAATCTAACATTTAAACAAAAGTTTTTTAATGTTCAATCGATTTAATAATTTTATTAGAATCAAGCATGACATATCTTTCTTGAAAACTCCAAATACATTACATTTTACAAGTGAAAGAATTATTATTAACTGAAATAATGGTATCAGTATCAAGATGGAACATTGTGGAACAAGTGAGGTATAGTTGCACATTGCACCACATGGGCGCCCTCGTGCGCAATATGCTACTATACCCCACTCGTTATACAATGTGCTATTATATACACTGCTAAAATTTAAATGCATAAAAATAAGTACGAGATTGACATGGATTTCTTGAAAGTTTAAATGTTTTTAAAATTGAAAATTTGAAGTAAAGAAGATTGCAGAGGGAAAGAGAGGGCGTGCTGCTAAGAAATGTTTAACGGAAGGAATGGAAGTCAATGTTGAAGTAGTGACTAGAGTTTGAAAAGAATGAAAGAGCGCACGACAGAACTGTTTTTCTAGAAACACCACTAGCACATCACAAATCACGTACGACATATCAGATCAGCTACTAGTCTGTATGTTGACTATAGCTGTAGACGTAGCGGAAATGTTCCCGGAGCGCCAGATAGTTTTAGGTATGCACTGAGATCAAGGCATCGTTCGTAGATAAATTGTTGAAAATAAGATTTCACGCAGGATACTAATTATGTTTTTATAGTCTATATATATATATATATATATATATAGAAAATAAAGGTCCAAAAATAATTTAAATCTCTCAACCTTAAATACTTCAAGTTTTTACAAAAATTGCATCCTACTTGAAAATCTGCGAGAAATCTTAAGTTATGAAAATTGTTGTTTCCAATTATTTAATTTCACTGTTCACCTGATCTTATTACAGAACTTATTAACTTAAAAAATGTATTGATTTTTTCACGGCTGTCAAAATTCTAGTTTGAAATATATTATAAAACTAAATTCAGATAAAATAAAATCATATACAGTTATAGCTCAATTCATTCACTGCTGTAATTAATGTAAAACTAGGTCGAAATACTTGAAGTCTTGTGTATCGAAGGATGTTGATCGTCCAATTTAAAATTCGATACTCTAAAAAATAATAATTTATTAAAAGTATGTAGAGTAAAAAAAATAAGTTTTTTATTTCTAATTACTATTCATATTTAAATTTGCATTATAGAATTTAAGATCATTAAATTAAAAGCCGTTTATGAGAGACCAGGAATTGTAAATTTGAAAATTAATTTTAATTTTTTTTTTTATTTAGGAGTAAAATAGCACTTTTTATTGTGGCTTGATTACTATCAATCACTTGAAATTAAACACTCTGCACAGTACCTCATTCTTATACATACATTCATTTAAATCATCACTGTATAGGCACGTGTAAGTTGATGATTTTGTGATTTGGTAGAATTTGAAAATTTTAGATCTATGTACATCCTTGTCTACAAGGTAAGTTCATGTCGTGCTCAAAATTGTGGATTTGACTTTCTTCTATATTGTGAGTGTGCGTGTGAACTAAAAAAAAGAACAGCCATCTTTGGAATTTTGAATTAAAACTTAATAATTAAAATTAGTGTTATGCAAAAAAAAATTATTGCACATTATTATTGATTACATTTCTACTTCTAATGTATAAATTACTTTTTGCTGAATTACTATAATAGTGCATTGTGTAACGAGTGGAAAAGAGTGGAATGCGCGATGAAAAATAATTTTCTTGTATTAATTACACAATAATTTTTTCTCGGTTAAAGAGTAATTTCAATGAATATCTTTTACAATAAAAATAACTTATAAATAGTAGAAAGATTCAATTTCACTGGATGGCTGTCGACTCTTAGAACCAAGAATTAAAATACTTCATTATTTTTTTTCAGTAAAATGAAGGCAATCAGAAGTGAGCGCAATGTCGTCATCAACGTAAGTGTGATGTGTTAGTAAACAAGAATGGAACGATCCTTGAAATGTTCGTCCCTTGTGAACACGTTTTTAGAAAAAATTTGAAGATCGTCTTAGATTGTGTCTTGTCGATACTTCATGACGAGCTGAACTGCTAAGGAACAAATTGTGTCTCTCATCGAAGTCACGGAGTCTGTTTAACTTAATAATATCGATCTAGGTACGACTTAAGTCCGCGAAATTAATTTGAACTATGTATAGGTATACTCGAGTGTTAAAAAAATATATTTGTATATAATTTGTGGCATCGTGCAAGGACTTTTAAAGCTAGCAACTCGTGTACATGTATGTTAAGTAACGATGTCTCGAAAAATTTTCGATAATCCGTTAAAGGTATCTCAGTCACAGTATGTGTAACTACTGTATATAATGTGATAAACTAATTTCTAAGCGTCGCAATGCGAGCTTATCGCCGTGGCTAATAAGCTGCTCACATCGTGTCAACGAAACCACAAATTCTATTTTTTTTTCTACAGTTTATATTTATCTAATTTTATTATGTATACTGAATCGTTATTACTACAAGTAAGTTTCGAATTGTTGCATTTTTGCAATAATTACTCCAACTTGTGGAATGGGAAATGTAACCCCTTGATGTAAAAATTTCTTGAAATAGAATTTTAAATTTCAGTAGATTTTCGAATATTGTAAATAATTTCATAATTTGGTTAAGCACGATTAACATTTTTAATTGTAATAAATTAGAGTAAGTTATTATTATAGAGGCAGCTTACACTGCAGTAAGTTTTGATACGTAGTAGATTTTATTACGCATTCTTCCCCTCTACTTCTTCCCTTCCATTGGCTTCGTAGCCAATGAAAAGACAAGTGGAGGGGGAACAGTCGTTTATTATTGATTATGAAGCGTAATAAGATCCACTGCATAGCAAAACTTACTGAGGTGTAAATTGCCTCATAGTTGGGGAGTAAAGATAAAGATGGTAAAATTGTGTCTTGATATTTAGCTAAACTTTAGTTGAAAGATTCCAGTTTTAATACATTTATTTGTATTAAGGATGTTGGGTCCAAGTTCTAACACCCTTAAGTATGCAATTCGAAATTTAAGATTTTTTGTTTCTTCGGCTTTAGAGAAATTTTATCATTTGGGGGTAAGTCTGGTCTGGTAGAGTGTTAAGGGTGTGAGGTATCGATTGTTGCACCATTCGGTTTTAGTGATTTCCGTCGTCTCATTGCAGTTGTGAAATTTTGTTGTATAATGATTGAAAGTCATTGATTTCGGCAATCAAAGAACATTAATGTCATGCTTCACGATAATTGTGTATATTCATGTATAGCTATTGAAAATCATTATTTGTTGAATCAGTGTTTGCATGTACCTACATAACACGATTACTTACATATCCACTCACATCATACGTGTGTACAATGTACATTTGCGTATTTAAAAGAAACTTTTTTTCTGAACAAAATAATGTTTATATATAATTTTATTGTATATTATCGGAACGCTTCTTAATCTAGATTCTAAACTTATTGCTGGCTTTCTTTCTTTGTTTGTTTTATATTCTCTTTCAGTATTGGGGACTTCAATTATTAATAAAATCATTACTTTATAATAATGTTTTTGTTGGAAAAACTTTAAATCGACTGATTGAAATTTTCTAGTTGAGAATATTTCAATTTGAGGAAGTGCTGAATTTTCATAAATTGTACTGAAGTTGAATTTTAAATAAATGATATAAAATTTGTTATTACGCAGATTGCATTTAAAAAGTGACTGATTAGGTCATGGATTAAGATTAATTGAATTTTCGGCCCAAGCATTCATTATTGTTTTTGCGATGAAGATGAAAATGATAAAAATCCAAATATTCAATCACGAAAATAGTGTCCATTCTAGCTTCTAAAGATATAATAATCCCTTGTACTAACCGGACTGTCAGTGCAAATGATATGATTCAGAGTAATTAAAGGAAATATCGTACCATATCTGTAATGTGCTTACTGTAGACTTGAGTGACAAAAAAAAATAACAAGCTTTTTTACTCACGTGAAAATCAACTGTAACGACAAAAAAAACAGAAACGTGTAAAATACTTTGAAAATTACTATAAGATGATTTCTAAATGAAAATTTTTAAAGTACCATACAACATATACATTATACATATACATATATCAAGTCCGTAGATAGATCACAGTGAAACATGAATATCACGATGCATAACTATAATGCATAATTATACGAGACTACTGTAAATCACCTTCGGTTTGTAATCTGCCAATTAATTGCGTCTGTATGATTTTTGATTTTCTGAATTCGAAGTTTCTTTTTCCATATTCAATTATTTATTGAATTTAATCAATTAATTAAATTCGGATAAAAGTTCTTCTGTAAATCATTAAGTACGTAACATTTCAAAAATTGGATTTTTCTATTAAGTGAATTTTTGAAAATCAAACAGTCACTGCACTAACGCTTGAAAAAATAAACTTGCATATCCAGTACTGATGAAGAGAAAAGGGAATACGTATTGTAGAATTTATTTTCGTGCATTGTTTTTCTATACGTAACAAACTGTCTGTAAAAACTCCACGCTTGTAAATCGTAAGATCGAGTTTGAGGTCATTAAGGTTGTTGCAAAATTTTCAAAAAAATGGGCGTAAGCTCCAAAAAAAGGCGAATTTTTTGATTTTTTGAAAACTTTGCAATAGCCTTAAGGGTGTTGGATCAAAGTTTTAATTTCAAAATTCGATTTCTTCATTTTACTTGATAAATATTATAATTAGATATTTGTTCGCTTTATACAGCTATTTATTTTTTAAATATGCTGGAGTTTTGACTTTGTCTTTCATTCGATGTGGCTTACAGGCCATAAAGAGTGAAAGATAAAATCGAGACTCCATTGTAGAATTATGGGTAAAGCGCAAAAAGATATTTAATTGTAATGATTGTTGCGTAAAATGGGAATTTGATTTTGATGACAGAATTTCGATTCAACACCCTTAAGTCACTATACGTTAAGTCAGTTCAACGGGAATATTTAAAATAATTTTCTAAAAAAGCATCTGAAGAGGGTAGCGAAACTTCATCGACTCTTTCCTTTTTTAAAAATGAAACATGCATAAAATTTTTACAAGTTTCAATTACATCAGACACATTCACATGTATGTAACATAAAAATTGCATTGCATACATAAGTATACAAACTGTAGGAGGGTATATAAGGAGTGGTAATGACGATGTATGAATATATTATTTCTAATCACGATAAGAATGTGCTATGCTCAGTTTAATTTAGCAAAATGGCATAGCAAGAGTTGTAATCAAGATTGAATATCAATTTATTTAAATGCTTAATTATAACTAGTACAGTCGACTCTGACTAACCCTAAACTAGTTGAAATCTAAAAACTGACTAACCGCATACTTTTAAGTCACCCTCCCCTACGCACGAATGAGTGAGACGGTAAAAAAAAATTCCCTGGTTGGAGGTGGTGCATTGACTAAAAGTGTTTACTGTAGAAAGTGTGCGGTTAGTCAAAGTGCATCTAGCTGCCATTTTATTAATCTTTATTTTTCATTTTCTTCTAGTTAAATTAAGTTTAATTTCTAAATAGTGGTTTGTGGTATTACTTTTTTTCAAACGTGAATTACATTCTAATGTTCCTTGATGACTTGGATTATGATGCCGATCTACGCGAGTTTCAGTAAATATAAATAATAAATTAATACTTGTAAGTGAAGAAGATTGATTTTTACCCTTGCAGTGTCGATTTGTAAATAGGCATGCTCAATCTTAGATCACACACATAAATATATAAGACACGATGGATCACACTTATATTAACATTAACGAACAAAAGAATTAATATCTGACTTTGTACCTATATAACTTTTAACAAAAAACTCATAACGATATCGACTTTGTCGTAAACGATTACGGAACACGGGGAAGAGATAAAACGAACTTTTATCGAAGAAAAAAAATTCAAAAAGTGTGAATCCAGCGATTGAAGCATATGAAATCTGCGAGAGCCAGGGGTACCACTTTTGTCAAATTTAGTGAATCAATTTATAGGTTTAAATTTATAAGCGAGATTGAAGGGGTCGAGAAGGTTTGCGGCAGTAAAATTTTGGGAGAAAAATGTACAAGAGAAAAAACAATGGCCAAAATCATTAAGTATCAAATCGATTGCTGACTTCCTTGTAGGGCAAGTCCAGCTTTAGTATTAGGTGACTTTGTATCTTGCACAGAATTTCTTAATTGACTTGTGCATCGATTTAGGAGGAAAATTGGTTCCTGTATTTGCAAATATTTTCAAACCTGTATTTTGTACGGTAGACAGATGAAGTAGTTAACAGCACCGTGGAAGTTATAATTATTTAGAAATATAACTAACGATAATTTCTAAATCGATATACAGGTTGATGAAATATAAAAATCCTTGCTTTAGTATAAAACGGCGATTACTCGTGTACCATTAATGGATACACCAGAAACAGGCTTTGTAAATTTTTGATTTGTCAATGGTTATAGCAGGCCGGTTTTATACTCCGGAATACACGAATGTGCAAAAAAAACATTGAGAGAAATTGGCCGAGAGATTGAATTATTTCGGAAGAATAAGAAAACATTATTTGGAGCGAAAGAAAAGAAATTTTAAGCAGTATGATTATAGACACCGACGCACGAAGAGGCTGCCGAGAATCCGACGGAATAATCATCTTGGACAAAAGTTTTTTGCTGAAAGTAGGAGATTTTTTAAAGAAAAACATAAACCTGTACATAAACTGCGCTATCAGATCCCAAGGTAGTTGGTGTAATATTGAGGAGAAATCTTCTGAAGGATTCGCGACAGCATTACGTGTAACGGTTAAAGCGTTAGTGACTGTATAACAAAAAGATACCCCCAATGCCAGATATGGCGTGTGACAATAAAGTGATTCAATGATACTTCTTGCTTTTATCTCAATAGTCACCCTCATTCCTCATCGAAGAAAATTTTATTTTATAAAAATACTAAAAATAAGGAACATAGTTAAATGAGGAAATTCTACATTCTTTAAATATATAATTATAATAAAAGCTTTATATAATAAAATAGCTATGAAATTTTATCAACTTTTGGGCTCATTCAATGAGCACTTTGCTTCCTCATAAAGGAAGCATTAATTAATTGATACTATTTATTCAAATGTTATTCTTCTTTCAAAATATTCTATAAATTGTTTGTATAATTAATGTACAGAAGAAAATAATTTAACTTAGAGTAAAGTTTTAAAATTAATGTTCATGACTGCATTATCACAATGATGGCCCTTCAACTTCATACTAATCGCAAAAAACAATATTTAAAAAATAGCATGATTTAGTAATTGAGCAATCTTTTCGGAGACCAGTACCTGAAAAGGAAAAAATGAAATAAACATAATGATCCATAACTTTCTTGTGTATAATGATTAAGTTTTATTATTTTCAAGTTTTTTAATTTGAATTGATAATGTTAATTAACAGTCTCTTATATCACTTAGTTCTTTTTTCAACTTTTATTGATGAGGAAATCTTAGAATGTAAAAAGAGCAACGAGATGTTCGTTCAACTGAGATTCTTGCAACTCTAATTTTTTGTATGGTAATTTTACGAAGGTGCAAAGGCCCTGTGGTATTTTCCACTGAAGTTTATGACTTTTTACAATGTAGTAGCGACAATGATTGAAACATTTATGCGCTCAAAAAAAAATCTTTATGATACAAGGCTAATAATGATTTTACAAAAAGTTGACTATAAAAAAAGGTCTATAAAAATGATTAATTGTCAAGAGACATCAATTTATAGTATTATATAATTTTCTTTTAATTTGGCATTTCTTCATTCACTTTATTTTAATTACCTCTAATCTGATCTTCCATGAGGGCAGGGGCAAGTACAATAAACACCTGACAAAATTATAGCGTAAGAGGAAGGATCCTGCATTTTGGATTCCGAGACACAATCGTCTACCCAGGACATGTGCACGTGCCTTGCAGATGTTGGAATTTCGGAACTTTCCTTAAAAAAAAAGAAAAATTTTTTATGTTACGTACCCCTATATAACTTTAATGCCATTTATCAATTATTATCAGATTGGATGTTAGTGGTACTCAAAAAGACGAACAATTTATCCTTATGACTTTTTTCGATAAAAAAAATTATCAGAGTTATAGCACTTACAAGTGATTAGATTGGAATGAAACTGTTTGGTTTGGACACAAATTTCAGATTGAAATGGATTCTATAGAATAGAATGTCAAAAATGTGTTTCAGGGATTCTTTTCTGATTTTCAAAAAGGTCGTAATATATTATTTTGTTTTAATAGCTAAAACCAGACAGAACTATTTAACCCTGTTTTTAGTGAAGTACAGACATTTTAAAAAGATTGAGAATACTCTTTTTTACGATTGTGTTTTTTACACTAACCTGAAGAATAGTATCGGGGACTTTTGTACAACTATGAATCATGTGGGTCGTCCTGGATAAATTCTCAGTTTCAAGAACTGTCGCACCAAGACTAAATGTTCAAAATTATTAAGGAAAAAATTTGCGGTCTTCATTTTTGCACCTATAAGGACAAATAAAATAAAAGAATCAAGCTGAGAGGTAAGAAAAGGTTTTAAAACATTGTCTCGGAAGTTTTCTGGTACAGAGTGGATCGTTAGATAGTCGCCAGGTCATCTATAAAAATTGCCCTAGGGAGTAATCTCGTCAATAGAACGTTTGTTTTCGTAAGAAATAAAGTCAAAGGCGAGATACTTTCATCCCCTGAGTTCTCCACTTTTTCTCCTTTTTAGTTTTTCCTTTCAGAGCAAACTACTGGCAAGTGTCAGACTATAATTACTGCTGTTTAGCAAGGTCATTCACTAGCGCACTTTACAAGGCAATTTTTCTTTAGTCATTTTTAAGGATGTTGGATTCAAGTTCTAACGTCAGAGTTCGAATTCTTCATTTTACACACGAATAGAAGAATTATATATCTTTTCGTTCTCTAGGTGAACTCTTTTACGAAATAAAAGTATCCCTATAGAGTCAAAAAACGTTTACTTTCAACACTTTTTGCATGAAATGAAGAATTCAAAATCTAATAAAAACATTTCGTTATTTTCATTTTCCAAAAAAAGTATTAAGACTAGGAAGTTTTTCGCTCTTTATCCACAATTTTATTAAACTAATTTATGTTCCTATTGCTTTTTGAAATAAATTTTCCATGATTCAACCTCGAAGAATGAAAAAAATTGTTTTAATTATTTCAATAGAAAATTTGATCTCATCATTCATATTGTTAAATGAAATACATTAATATTAGATTATTTTATTTTTTACGACCTACTTCTTTATATGGAACATTTCAATGCCTCAGCTAAAATTTCGCATCGGTAAATAAACCTAACTGATTTGGGTTCGCATATCGAATTGCTCCACGCTAAAACCAATATCTTACTGTATTCCATATTCAATTCCCAAATCGTTAGTTATCTCTTGTAATTTGCACCTCTGATAAATTAAATTCATTATTTAAATATGCTTGAATGCATATTTATTTTGAATATATACTGTAAAAACAGTATAAAAATAAAAAAATTCCTTAAACTAAATATAAAACTGTAAACATCTTAATATATTCATAATTAGAAAAGGCATCAAAGGATACGTTTTAAGTGATAGAGAGAGTTTTCTCTTTTCTTTCCTTTTAAAATCTTTGGCGAAACTCACTCGAACATTCTTCAACACGCATTTAGAATTCTGAAATATATTAAAAGATAATGTATTATCAAAATACTTATTTAAAATGTAACATGAAACATAACTTTCGTTATTATTTCATTATATGTCGCACAGCGAAAATTACAGTTTCATTTTGAGCCAGAACTGGATGTGAAATTTTCTGAAACAAAATTCAGTGAGGAATGTTTCATTTTGGACCAATATCATCCATTTTATCAAATGTCCACGTTTTGAGATCCTCTGAACCCGAAAAACAAGTTTTTACGAATGCGACTGTCTGACAGTATGTGAGTACGATACTTTTGAAAGAATTAATCTATTAGAATTAGTTCGTTAGTCAGCCATTTTGGATAAAAAGATTCATAAAGTTAGAGTATTTTAAAAATTTTTGAGACCACTTAATTTACAAATTCTAAGCACGGATATTCATAGTACTCATAACGTCAAACAATGTATCCTTGAGTTCAATATTCGGTCTATAATAATCTTACCAATTCAGACTCGTCAAATTGAGATAAAGGCCTGGCATTTCTCGGCAAACCTTCCGGTGGTTTTCTACCTTCAATCCAGTTCAAAGGACTTCCGTTTTCACTATATTCAATGTACTGCAATTGAAAATAGAACAAAAGGAATTAAATTGAAATAAAAATGCAGATACAAAAATTTATAAGTGAAAATGTAAAATAAAGACGCACATCGTTGCCTTGAAACGAATAGAATTTCGCTTTTTTTGGATCTTCAACTTCTGTACTTTTGCTCTCAATTTTTATTCTAGAATCTTTTACTTTTATTTTTGGTTCCGTTTTGTGATTATGTCGATCTATTTCATTATCTCTCTTTTTCGATTTTTCCCTCTTAGAATCATCCGGATCTGATCTGATCGAGTCCAATTCTTGTTTTACTTTTACATTCTGCAAGTCTTCATCGTCTGAAGAATCGATAAAAGAAACATCTCTAACAATTGTTGCATATAAATCCGGCTTGACTTTTTCAGTTTTTATTCGCTTTTTTGACTTCTCTTCCGCAGAATCTGATTCATCTTTCGGTTCTTTTTTAACGAATGTGTCCAGAGTCACAGCGTCTTTTAATTTTCTCTTATTTAACATCTTCGTTGATTTTTTTTCTGAAGATTCTTCGACACCCCTGTAGAATAAATGGCAATACAATTCAAACAAATAAAACTTTATAAACTATGACTTTACAAAACTAGTTTTCAAAACTTACTTTTTGCTTATCGAACTAAGCAAAAGGGAGAAGTCAGTTGATTCAGAACTTTTCTTGAAAAGATCTCGAAGCTCGTTTAAAGTCGTCGCAGTTTCCCAATCTTTATCGTTCCGGATTCGAGTCACTCGAGGAAATCTAATGCTAATACCTTCAGCAGTGTGAACACCTTGATTTGTAAATTCTGCGCCGGTTATTTCCCAAACGGGTTGATTCTACAATCAAAATTGTGATGACAACGTCCAAAATGAATTTAAAGTTGGACCGACTAAAGAAGTTATTATTTTAGAAGTTATTATACCCCTCGAATTGACCCAATTTGATGATTATAATTAGCTTTGAAGTAGGATGAAAAATTACCTTCGGATCTCTTGCTACAAAATCTGGTACCATTGACTTATTTGCCCGCATCCACTTAGGAACGAGATTAGGGTCTTTCCCTATCTTAACCATGTCAAGTTCGTCCTGAAGCTTTTTAAGTGTTTCGTCGTCGTGACCAGTGTGAACCTTTTCATATCAAAATCTAAATCTTAACAACTTCAATTGAATAAAGAACGATAAAATTTCAACAATTAAAAAAAACTAAACTTTTCAAATTAAAAAAGACTTTATAACATATTTTAAACTAACAGAAACTCCCCTGCTTTACCCATGATTTTAAGAGATTTCACTAGTTTTCAAGAATCATTAAAGGGTTTCAGTAATTTTAAGTGATTTTAAGGAATTGCAAAGAATTTGAAGATATATCAAGATATTTTATGTAATTTTTAAAAATTTAAAGAGATTTGAAGGAACACTTAAAATATATTTCAATCTCTTGAATTCATTAGAAACTTTTTGAGATTGACATTCCTTTAAACCCCTTGAAATTCTTTTGAAAAACTTTAATTCTTCTGTAAATCTCAGAAAAGGCTCTTAAAATTTCTTAAAATCACACACAAAAATTTAGCTTTGTATATATAGATATATACAGAATTTGAAATAGAATTTGTTATTCTTTATAATAAATATAGAGATTGTTCCGATGAGAGGTATTTTATAAATTAAAGAACAGGACATCAGAACTCCGAGAAAGCAAATTATTGATTAATTTGAATCAATATTCTTTTACCTTAGTCACAGTCAGCCAAATATCACTGTCGGTATCGTAACATCCCATAAGAAAGACAGACATCATGCCACCTGTTTATTATGTAATAAATTTATTTTATTTTTTAATACTTTCGGTTTTTTATTTTAATTATAAATTTTATGAATAAAAATAAAACCTTTGTGTCCTGTTCCATACCAAGCGCCGAGAACTACGAGATCTGCGGTATCAGCCATCGCACCTCCACACAAATAATCTTTCTTTACCTTCAACCAATGTCTTTTTCCTGGTTCATATTTACCCTGAAAGGAATTGCCCCCCCCCAAAAAAAATCAAAGGATAATGTAAAAAACATAATAAAAATTGTCAAAGGATTTTTATTTTTTTTAAAACGACTCACGTTCAAACTTTTTAATACCAAACCTTCGAGACCCATCTTCAAAACTTTAGCAATGTTCTCGGCCAATTCTTCTGGTTCCTGAAACAAATTCTCTTTATCGATTGATCTAAAAACTAAAAACTTAATATATAGATAGAATTATTAAGACGAAAGTAAAAGATATTTGTTATTAAAATTGCAAATTATAGTTTTTTTGAAAATGGAAAAACTTGAGTATCGAGCTATCATTAAATGTTTTTTTTTGAAAGGCAATACGCCTATGCAAATCAAAGAGGAGTTAGAAACTGTATATGGAGACTCTGCTCCATCATTTACGACCGTGAAATTTTGAGCAGCAGAATTCAAACGTGGCCGTATCAGCTTGACTGATGATGAGCGTTCGGAGCGGCCAAACACTGCGACAGCAAGCGATAACATTAAAAAAGTTCACCAAATGTTGCTCGACAATCGTTGAATTAAGGTTAGAGAGATAGAAAAGGTTATTGGAATATCAAAAGAACGCATTTTTTCTGACTGAAGAATTAGGTATGCGTAAGCTATCCGCACGTTGGGTGCTACGGTTTAAATAATTTTAAAATCAAATATCGACCACGAAGCGCGAGTGCCCATAATACAAATACATCTACAGAACGAAAAGATATTTAATTCTAATAATTATTGTGCAAAATGAGAAGTTTAATTTTTAAGTTAGAATTTGGATCTAATACCCTTAAAGAATTTTAAAAAATTGAAACCCTTACAGTAATTTCTTCAACGTCAGAAAGTTTAATACGATTAGGAATTTCAGTGAGGTTTTTCTCCAGGATCGTGCGTCTCTCTTTCATCGTTCTGAAAATGAAAAGAAAAACTTTTTCAAATTAAATATCACTTTGAGAAATGCGAAACCCTCATTCCTCATAGTTGAAAAATAAACACGCTTGACAGTGAATGAACTGTCACGGTAGGAATCTATTAATGCAGAAACATTATTCTTACCTGTTCAAAAGAATCTCGCCATTGAAGTAGATACAGTCAAATATGAAGAGACAGACATTTGCATCTTTGAATTCCTCTTTCTATGTAGGAAAAAATTATATAATTGCTACAATTACTAGAAAGATAGATCATTAAATTAAAAATAATAATCTCTCAAACCGACCTTATGAATTCCTAAAGTGCCAAATGGTAAAGGTTGACCAGTCTTGTTATCAATCATTAGAATTTCCGCATCCAGGATCAAATCGTTCGCATGTGGAAAAGCTTGAGGAATATAGTCTTTCAAAAGATTAACCTGTAAAATTTACAAAAATATAAGTCAAATAATAGAAATGTTACATCCCAAAAATTGATAAAAATGAATGTAACAAATCCTGGAGCTTGGCAACAGAGGTGGTTAAGGCAGAGAAGGTCAGATTAGAGAGTGAATCCTTTGATTCTTATAAGGCTCCGGGGCCGGATGGTATATACCCGGTGATTCTCAAGCAAAGCATGAGGATGATTCTGGGGACTCTGGTGGGAATATTTAGGTGCTGCATAGCGGTTGAACATACTCCCGCGGGGCGTGGCGAAAAACCAGCGTTGTCTTTATACCTAAAGCAGGAAAAAGAGGATACACGAAGGTGAAGGGATTACAAACCCATCAGTCTGACATCCATCCTACTCAAGACGTTGGAGAAGCTGGTTGACAAATTTCTGAGGGCGGGTCTACTGAAATGTTTACTTTTACATGAGGAACAGCTCTTCTAGCACCGACCAACTTCATAGAAGAGCAGCTTGTTTTAAAGGGTGTCTGTATAGGCGCCTTTCTGGATATTGAAGGGGTGTTCAATCGAACCTCAAGGGCTGCTATATGGTAGGGAGCAGAGGAGCATGGAGTGCCGATAGCGATCATTCAGTAGATAATGTCGACACTGAGCTATAGTCATGCGCACGAGCTGGCAGCTGGCTTCAGCCATGCGGACTGCATATAGGCTCCGGTGTGTGGGAGAAATGCTTGCCATCAAGGAATGTACGAGGGTTATATCACGGAGAAATACAAGGTAAGTACTGTGGATCTGCACTGAAATTCAGGCGGCACTAAAAGCATTGAGCAGAGAGGACGTCTCGTCGAAGCTAGTAGAGGAAACTAGAACAATCCTCCAAGCGATTGCGAGGTATAATCAGCTACATCTCACCTGGATACCGGGCCATGCCGGGTGGAAGAGCAACGAAGGGGCTGATAGGCTTGAGAAGAAGGGTACTAGGCTATGTGGTCCCCAAGAGTAAAAAGTGGACAGGCCTTTTCAGGAGGGAATTAAACTCATTAAAGAATGAGTTAGAATCATTTTGAAACTTTTTGAAAATTTTTAAAGATCAATACAGTCGGACCTGTAGTTTTACTCATCTTTTCCTCGAAAACGCCTCTAAGAATAATTTCATATAATATGACGTCTACAAGCAAAGTACAATAGATCTTTTTATAACAAATTTTCTATCAAAATACACGCACCTCCTTAATTCCAGTATTGGATACTGTTGTATAGAAAACTAATGCTTTAATAATACATCACATCCGTCGACGAACTCTAAAATCTTTTCAACGATACGAGATCTCATCGTTATTTAGACAATTAATTTTATTATCTTAATTTATTACCGGAAATTTTCAAAGAAATTTCAACATACTTTGTGCTGCATCACAGGTTTTAGAGATCGACTGAAATATCGAAACTCATTTCCTTTTTTGTGCACCTGGACCCTTTCTCCATCATATTTTACTTCTGCCAACATCCCTTCTGGACATTTCTTCATCGCCATCTCCACGGATTTACAAGCTTCTGCCTGTTTAAAAGAAATTTTTTTTTAGCATTTATAGGACATCTTTTTGCCAAAAAATCAAATTCGAATGTAAAAAACTACCTAGAAAATAATTCACAAAAATTCAAATTCCAACAAAATGAAAATTCCCGAATAAGAATAATGTTACCGAAAATGTTTATTAACGATTTTTTCGTAGCTCTTCGCGCTCTGCATATATTTCTTTACATTTTCAATAAATTATACAATTTAAAATATTGTTTTTTATATTCTTATCAGAGAATGTATTAGATTTGTATAAAATTTCACCCCTCCCCCTCCCATTTTTAGTATACTCTTTTAGTGTCGTAAAATGAAGTTCAAATATTTGGGATGTTTGCTTTTTCGCAAAAAAATGTCCTGACAATAAAATTAGCCAACAAACAGATTATTATCAAAGATTAAATATCTACGAATTAAAAATTAGACTCATCTAATAGGATCGCGATTAAAATTTAAAACTCGCAGATATAAAAAGTTTACACTTTAATACATTTTTAAGTGAGATTTAACGGCGCAAATTCATGCTTGCTCGTTATATTCCCCAAGTTAATTTAATATCCTCCATTCAACACAATAATATATGTCCAGACTTTGGAGATGGCGACTCCTGTTCAGGGTATAAATTTTATAGCTAAATATAAAAAAAACTCTACCCAAAGTCTGAATTCTAAATAAAAAGAAAAAAAGTAAAAGAGAATTTTAATGAAATTAATTGTTTTTAATTATACATTATTTAATTGTTACTTACAAGCATTGGTAATACGGGTGTCATTATCAAAAGCGCCACTTTCTTCTCCTTTGAATCTTTTTTAGATTCAAAAGTTGAAACCACATCCGAACTTGAAGATGAAGAATCACCCAAGCAACGAAAAATAACAGTCTCCAAGTTATTTGACACTTGGAAAGCTTTGTAGGCATCTTCATGAATTGCCTGGAGTCTATAATCAAATTTAAAAAATTGAATTAACATTCTTTTATCTATATACCTACATGAACAGAATTGAATGTCAAATTCGGTAAACTACTGCTAGTGGTGAATCAATTTTGAAGATCAACACTATTTTTAAATTAATAATTTTTTTTCCAATTTAAAAAATATACTTACATATGCTTAGGTCCACAGTTGATCCTCAAATCGTGCTTAATCAATCTGATGATCATCTTCAAATCGTTTGCTGTGCACCTTTCAATAAAAATTTCATTATAATAAATTTTCAGCAAATTATGTTTTTATATATTAGTATAATAAAGTTCCTGGATTGATAAATTTTTCTCTACCAATTATTTCTCTCTCTTAAATAATTAATTTAATTTCACCTTGTAATGAAAGACTTGAAATGATTGATTTGGGCATTTTCCTTCGTCAATGAAGACAGCTTTTCTAAAAAAGTATCCACCTGTTGAAAATTCGAAAAAAATGCAATTATTAGCACAATTATAATATGATTATAATGAGAGTCTGTTATTGTATTCCTAACTTCCAAAAACTATTGGATAAATTATAACTTAAAACTCTAAAGCAAATTGTACTGAATTGAAATTTCCATTACGGATCAGCTTAGATTAAGAATTAATTACGTACTAGGAAAGAAAAAGAGGATTACAAAAGTCATTAACATAAATGAAGCTCATAAAAAAATTGTGTAGTAATCCCAGCCAAAGAGTTCCAGAGGGAAGAAAAATCCTCAGACTGTTGGGAACTACGATCAAAAACCTCGTATTGCAATTACCAACCAGATCCTGAACTTTTTATCTTTAATATTAGAACTTAAAGAACATTCTCCAATTGATAATTAATCAAGTAAGGCTTTGCTTTATAATTAATTAATTTTTAAGCATGTATAATTAATATTATTCAATACTAAAAACTTCAAGTAATTTAAGGATATTTCAAGTGATTTTAAGGAATTTCGAAGAATTTGAAGAGGTGTAAAGATATTTAAAATTATTTTTAAGAATCCCAAGGGATTTTCAGGGATTTCAATACATATAAACGATTTTAACAGTTTTAAAATTATTTGTAGGAATTACTGGAAATCCTAGTGATTTAAAGTGTTTGCTACGGATTTCAAAAGAATTAAAAATATTTTGAGAGATTTAAACAAATTGCTTCCTCATAGATCCTGCAATACCTGGAGAAAACGTACAGATAAATTGATGAAATTTGGAATACTTATTTCACTATGTACCAAGTTTAATTTCTTACAAAGGTTCAACAAAATGTTTAATTTTACAAGTTTTAGGTATGTGCTTTTATAATTTTAGTAAAATTGATGTTTCGTCTATAACTTCTCAAATAATCAAAATTCAAAGCAGATGTATAGATAAGTAGAAAAAAGATTCCTTGCAGTGAGACGAATAAGTACAAAAGTTGATACAACTTCACAGCTAGTTCTTAGTTATGTAAAAAATAAAAAAAGAGTAACACATTTTAAGTGAATTTAAGGAATTCCAAAACATTTCAAGTGATTTTAAAAAGTGTCATGAGATTTCAAAAGAGTTAAAGCAATTTAAATACGTTTTACAGCGAAAAACCCACAAAACAAATTTTCTGCATTTTTGTATTGAAAATCATAATTATTAACTAATAGTTTATTTACTCCAGCGGTAATTAGTATTCAATGCACAATCGTTTGAAGCATTTTTCTGAAAGTGTGAATGAATCAGTACAAACTATGTATTGAATTCTAGTTTTCGATGTAGTTTCAGAAAATATTTAAACAAAATCAGTGATCTCATCTCTTCAGAAATTCCCAGAATACAGTCATAAATTACGAAATAAACGAATGAATGTCGTCATACATTTTCACAGCTGGAAAATATTTCAAATGCAAAGTAAAACAAATAGTGTATCTGCAAGATTCAAGTATATAATCTAAGGAGGGACAAATTTGATAATGTTCTATAGAAGAATTTTCATTTCTTACTGTGTTGTCACCAATGAATTGATAAATTATAATTGATAAATTAATTATAATTGAT
>JAUESI010000008.1:725550-741781 GCA_032275145.1 Synergus laeviventris | reverse complement strand
TAGAAGAATTTTCATTTCTTACTGTGTTGTCACCAATGAATTGATAAATTATAATTGATAAATTAATTATAATTGATAAATTTCGGAGCGCTATGCTATGCTGAATTAAAAAAATGTTTACCTCTTGTATAGTGGCAACGCTTTTAAGATTGGGTCGAACTGCATTACTACTTTCGAAAAATTCCGCTACAGTTTCGGCGACGTCACCCTGTTCCAAATGTTCAAGCATAGAACTTTCATCCTGCTTGAGCAATCGTGCAAAGAGCTTAATTAGCTGCTTGCTTTGAAGATTGTACATCCTCCTTGCGACTGCTGGTAATAAGAGCTTACACCACAGGAAAATGTCGCTTTTGAATCCATCTGAAAGCATCAGATAAGGGAATTGATAAATGATCAATCATAATTCAATATACTTCACTAATAGCCTAGATAATATGTTCTATTAATAATTCTTGTATTATCAGTAATTAGTTAAATAGTTATGCCAATAAATTGTATACATCATCACTTCGTCTCGTTAAATTTCAAATATCATAAAATTATAACTAGAAGAAATATTTCTGGTACTGTTCCGAATTTTAAGAGATTTCAAGTTACTTTACGGAATTTTAATGGATTTCATAGCAACTTTAAAATATCATAGGAGATTTAGGGAATTTAAAGTGATTTGAATAGAGTTTAAGAAATTTCATGAGACTTTAAAAAGAGTTGAATAGAGTTTAAGAAGTATTGCGAGAATTTTTAAAGAATTATGAGAGATTTATAATGACTTTGGGGATTTTTAAGAGTTCCAAAGTGTTATCAAAAGGATATTTCTATAGATCTATAGATTCTATAGATTTCAAGAACTTTTAAGAGATTTACAGAAGGTTTAAAGGATTGTATAGAATTTCAGGAGATTTCAAGATTTTTTTTTGTGAGGAAGGGAAATCTTGTATAAGACACCCAGTCGTTCGGGTAGTGTCACCAGTCACCAGCCACCTAACACCGGAACCGCGTGAGCAATGAGCATTACTTCAGTGTTGGTGCTGCCTCTCATGTGCTTTGCTCAGCACGGTTCAGCGGTTCTCTGCCTTATCTTTCTTTGGTTTCTATAATGTGTGGGATCACGCTATATCCCTCTTTAGAATCCAGCAGGGTCTACGTCATGTTCTTGTTTCTAAATTTGTCTCTTGCTTCTTCCCATATCGGACATACGAACAGAATGTAATGTAAGCATATCTAAGTATCCGTAGTTGATCTTCAATGTTTGAACCGTTTGAACGAACAGATACTCCCTGAAGCAGCCTTATTCGGAGAGCACCTCCCTGCTGGAAGTAAAGAGATGGAAATCGTATCCCTTTCCATCTCCGTCTATCTCTAAAATAGAAAGGGATCCATCTTTTTCTATCTCTATATCTATATCTATATCCATATCCACGCCTATCTCTTTGAATCCCCTCTTTTCTATCTCTTTATCTCTTTCTATCTCCATCTGTATTAAAATTACTCCTATTTGTTTCAATCCTCACTTCTGTATCCCTTTCTATACCTCTCGACTATTCCTATCTATCTCTTTCTAGATAAAGGAGTGGAACCATATTAGCATAAGGAAATATGAAGTAGATAGAAGTAGCAGACAAGAAACAGGATATAAGAGATAGGCTGAGATAGAAATAAGGAAATTAAAAGAGATAGGTTAGTAATTATAACGACTGACGAAGATATTAAAAAAATTTTCTAATAAAAAAAAAGTCGAATACGCTGTAACTAAAAAAATGAAAAACAAGAATTAATTATTAAAATAATAATAATAATAATAAAAGTAATAATTATATCAATTATTCATTATAGTATATAATCATATACTGGTCAAAAAATTTTAAGTTTCGATGTCATATTTCTCATGGTTATCCCCAGATGTATTTCACAAATACGAATCTCAATATGCCTATATGTTAATCAATCTTTATCATGTAGAAAATATTGTAGTTATAAAATTATTATGCATGTTTAAAATATGAAAATTAATAAGTTAATATTAAGGGAGAGATAGTTCTAGGGATAGGATAGATAGACTGAGGGATAGGAATTAGATAGATTATATCACCAGACACACGAGGGATGCAATGGTGGGAGAAAAAAATAACGTTTTTGGAATGTAAATAGGCTACTTGAAAGAGGTAGAAAGGTACTATCTCTTCCTATCCCCAAATTTCTAACGCTTCCTATCTTTTTACTTCCTGCAGGGCTGTGATTATGAAGTAGACGGTTTCTCCATACTCACACTCTATCCATACTTGTATAGTAGGAATTAGGAGATTTTAGAATTCAGATTTTTTTAAATAACTAATGTCAGTAATCTTGATATACAAAAATAAGAAAAAAAATCTCTGAGTACGCAAATGAAGAGGTGAATCGAAAACAGATAATAAACAAATTATAACAAGTGCTTACACATTAAAATCCAGTGCTACTCAAGGGAAAGTGGCAAAGTTATTAACTACAGTCTCTGAAGGCAAAAGGTCATGCGCAACAAGTGGAAAGTTACAGGGGCGTTCATTTGATAAGGAATTATCGTAAATATTCAATAAACGAGATTCAATAAACTGAACGAGAACTTCTTCGAGACGAGTCATAAAATGAGTCTTGCAGACTCTTGGCCGCCTCTCACACAATTAACATTTCAATCTATTTGCTTTGGAAATCTAATTTGAAAACCAAAGAAAATAACTGAACATGGCATTTATAAAAATTTACAAAAAATAATTTCTGTATCTCATGCACGAAACCCATGGGTTTTTCGAGCGTGTGAGGCTGAAGCGAGCCAGAAGTTTCTGTTTTCAGAGCAGGGACAAAAAACGGGAAAAACTCCTAACAGGGAAAAAAAACTCCAGCTGAAGGGGAAAAAAACTCGCGATTTACGAATTTCAAGCGATTTTTAAAGAATTCTAAACAGTTTCAGGATTTTCACAAGAGATTATATATGGTTTTAAAAACCTTCAATGGATTTCTAGATATTTTACGTTATTTTAAAGAATTTCAAGGGGATTTAAGCGATTATTCAAAATGATATAACGAATTATAAGATTTAAAGACATTTCGAAGAGATTTCTGGTCGTGTTAAAGAATTACTAAAGAGTTTACGGGATTTCAAAGGATTTAAAAAAATTTTTAATAAACAAACAAAATGCAAGGTATTTCTAGAGGCTTTAGGATATTTTAAAGAATTTTTAAGATAGAAAGAAATAGACAGGACATTCTTAAAAACACGTTTTTCGGGGGGGCAAAAACGTGGGCATTTGCAAAATAACTCGAGGGGGGATCAAATTTTACACAAATGAGGAAACAATATGACAAATAATAATTCGTAAAAATAAAAATGATGAAACATAAAAATGAATTCCCATTATTATTATTATTGGATGAAATGAATTTGATCATCGTAATCATTGACATTGGCCAATGAATGAAGATCTTTTTACGTAAACTGTACGTATACTTTACTATAGGAAGCCGCTTTACTGAGTAATGAATTGAAAGAGTTTTAACAGAAATTTCAAGATTTAAGATAAGTCTCATTTTTCACAATCGTCAGAGATATTATTTCTACTCTGGTTGAATTCTTAAATTACCTCAAAACTTATACAGAAAAAAAAGTTATTGCATGCAAGATTCTAAGATTTATTTTTCCTTTGGATTACACGTATTACACAAGTAAAAAGAAAAGTAAGATTAAATATTATTCGCAAGTTCCAAATATTAGTCGTAGTAACGAGTATTGAAAAGATGACAATTTTGTTTGTTGATTACTCATCGCAGTATTTAAAAACAAGAATCTTGCAAAATACGATTCGTGAAAACTTTAATGCGTCGACCTTGTCATATATCACGCGAAAAGCATGACGTACGATATATATATAAGAATATTTATGAATTAATAAATCTTCGCGCGTCTTCTCTGAACTGTTGTGTAATTAATTAGTACACAATGAGCTTTCAATATTTAAAATATTCAGAATAATAGAATACGATTCCGTATAAACAATCAATAAATTCCTGATGAAATATTTTAAATACTCTGATTAAAAAGAATGCAGAATTTGTTATTTTGCTCAAATTTACTGAAGATTAAAACTAAATTTATTAATTATTTATCGAGAGGAGATAGGATATTTTTCAGCTTTAACGCTCATACTGATTTTGAATAATTACCCTGGTGTTCGGATTGACCGGAATTATTTCGATGGAAACTTCGGGTTCATTCGGTTTGATTTTGAGTGGGCCTCGGAAGGATTCGGATTGAAAACTTTCTGCAGATTAGATCGGAATGCAACGATTCGATTTAGATGCAAATTTCGGATTTATTCGGAATTAAATTCAATCCGAAATTTTCGCCAGGGTACGCCAATTACTTTCTGATACTTAGCTGGAGGAGAAGTATTAAACTTATTAATCTGTGATATTTACGTCTTATCAATGAAGAAGCAAAAATTTGTGTAGTAGTGATCCACCTCTGATTCATATGTAAATACAAGAGAGGAACTAAGGAAAAACGTATCGAAATCGAAAATAATTCAAATGCTACTTTCCCTCCTCTCTACTTTCATCAATTTCAAAGCTTCTTTCATGATTCGATTTTCCCAAAATATAAGCTGTTCTTTCCCAAACATTTTAAATCCAATATCCTTTGATCGGAGATAGCTGTAATAAAGAAAGAAGGAAATGTTCATGAAATGAAAATCAAGTTATTTACAAGATTAAAATCTCATTTGCTTTATGAATTTCAAAAATAAATTTTCAGGAGATTTCTTCAAGGAACTAATACATACATTTATCATAAATACGCATTTCTAAATCGGTATGATAAAATTGGTTCGCAGTGATGCCTTTGTTTTTACCTATATTTTTTTTAAGTTTTCATCAGAGAATGTATTAGATTTGTGTAACCCCCCCCCCCCTATTTTTGTGAAATGTCAACTGAACCCGAAAAACATGTTTTTATTAATGTGCCTGAGGAGGGTCTGTAGATTGCTAAAAAAAGAAAAAAGAGGGTCTTTTGAGTTACCATGTAGCTAGAAATTTAGCTGTTTTCACTGAAAGGGTAATTAGAGCATAAATATTGGCACCAAACGCATGGGATTGAAATTTATTTTTTTAATATCTTTATAAAAAATCATGTCTTGGCAATGCCGAGGTTATTTCATGGGCTCTTTAGACCTCAAGGATGCATAATTCTTCGTTCCCATTTATAAAAGTTTCCTCTTTGAGAAAGCAAAATTATTTTAAATCCCCTCAAATATTTTTAGATCCTTTAAAATACAATTAAATATCATCAGATACTGAGTAATTCCATAAAATTCCTCGAAATGAAGTGAAATTCCTTTAAATTGACACAAAATCTCAGTAAATTCCAAAAGAGCACTTTTTTGATTATTTTTCTAAATTTAATGCATTCAAATGTCTGTACGTCTCGTTTGGTTATCGAATCCGATTAACACTGTTGAGGGGCTTTGCTAACCGTAAACAACTAAACAATTAAGCTTCATCACAGCGACCGACGCAGTTTCTAAGAACGCGCAAAAGTGTATAGTGTTATCATGGGGTCCAAGTGTATTTGAATGGCTTAAAATTGTTGCATTTCAGATTGGAATTATGTAATGTTGTATCTTTTTTGTATTTGAATATTATTAATTGTGCATTCAATGTTTGCCTTGCACTCATGTATTCTGAAAAAATAGTTAACTCCATTTACCATAGAATTTTAAATTTTTCCCGTTGGTCAAGAACCTCTGAGGTCTGGATAAAAATAATAATTTCAAATTACCATGAGCCCAGACGCGAGATCATTGTCGTCGCGAGTAATGTTAGGTCAGTCGGTGAAAAAAAAGATTTTTCAATAGTACATAATGTAGACAACAGTGGATATTTCCTATGGCAGCTGCGTAATAATCGAATCAGGTCAAAACGAGGATAAATTGATCAGACAGTGACACTACTGAAATCTAAAAAATAATAAAAAAATAATTGCATATGTCAAAAGTTAAAAACTGTTTATGTGAGTCATGCTAATCAATTTATAAAATACTGCAACAAAATTAAATCCATATTTTTGACTTATAAAATTATCTTCTCAATGCCAGAAATTTTTTTCTTCTACTTCATCGAATATCTTATTATCTCAAACAATTAATATAAATTTGTTATGTTCACTTAAAATGAGTTGCGAAGTCGAGCAGAAAGAGGAGGCATAAACTGAAAGTTAATAATCAAACCGCAATAAAAAAATTGTAAACAAATTTATAAAGTGATAAAGATTAATTTCCAAATTGATTAAAAAAAGAATCATTTAAAATGTTTGTTGAATATATTGATATATTACACAGCTCCACAAAAAAAAATTGTCAGCTCCAGAAACCGGACTAGGTTGTACCCTATACGTTTTTGGAGTCGCTGAATCCAAATCCGGAGCAGGTGAAAACTTTTTAAAGAATCACAAGAGTGATGATTACAAAAGAATCTTAAAAAATATGATACAGAACTGTGGAGAAAGATTCCATGAAGATATTAAAGAGATGGAACATCGCTACAAAGGGAGGTGGGATAAAAACATGATGGCAGACTTTTGTTGGACATTGAAAAGATAACATACACAGAAATAAGTTAAAAGGAAGCGGAATCCATTACGTTGATCTTTCGAAGATAAAAGAGTAAAGAGTGCGATACTTAAGAAGGGCGTGAATTGAAAGGAACTTTCTGTGAATTCGAACTCAGAATCCTCGAAAACATAGGATATGACTACGTTGAAAAAATGCATGTTTTACATAAAATTACCAATTTTTCACATCTTTTTTTAAAAGTTAGGGACGAAATTTGACCTGATGTAGCCAAACCGATTCCGGATTTAGATTCAGCGACCCCACAAAGTTATAAACAATGATAAAAAACCTATTCTAAACATTAAAACGTAATAATTTTATCGGTGTACACCTTTTTCATATTTTTATGGTTTTTATTGTTGAAATAGGTTAATACGATATAGAATCAGAAAGAAAAAGATTAAGATAAATTGTCTAAATCAATAGTAAAATAATTAATATCTATCGAATTATCTATGGTAATTTAAAGCGGAAAATAAAACATGAATTTAAAAGAAAATATAAAAACGTAACTGGAATGATTAAAACGAATGTTTGTCATGTCAAGAACGCACATGAAAGTGTTGCCATTTCCGATTAAAGATAAGAACACAGACTGCATGGCTGCACTAAGAAACTATATCCACAAGAAAAGCTTAAATAAGACATCTTTTGTGTTAAAAAAATTATTTTTGTGACTTATTAAAAAAAATCATTTTCAGTTTTATAAAGTAATTTGTTATAATACTTAATTTTATTATTAGATAAAACCTATCAAGAGAGTTGAAGATAATAATAAATTGGCGTCTCTTATGTCTGACCAGATATGGATTTTTTCACTGTCAATTGTCAAAAAATCTTTGAAATAAGATAAAAAGTTTATGTTAACCCTTTTAAATTAAAAAAAAAAAACTAAACTCAATCATATTAAACTATATTTATAATTTTATATGCGATATTTTGAGATAAAAATTCAATGTAATGTAAGTAAGATTGTGTAATTTTACAAGATGATCTCATTTTAATATCGAATCACTAGTACTTTCCTGGAACTTTCATAATCGCCAGAACAGTTCACACTTTACTCTATAATACTCTCCTCTCTCTCCTAATAATAAAAACCGTCTAGATAATAACTTTCTTCAGTACTTCTTTTTTATATTTTTTAATATTCTTCAATAAATCAGAAATATTTGTTCCAGCTTTTCATTCTGAATACTGTCCTCCATTTATTGTCATTCAAAAAAAAGAAAGAAAGCAGATAAAAAGAAACAAATACTTCATTAATTTAATCGACCAATTATTTTTACGTACAACTATCACTTTTGACCCCTGTAGAAGTTTTATCCATGTGTTTATTAGGAAATGTCATCATAATTGATACATTATTTCGAAATTATTTTGGAAAAAAATAATTTTAAATTTCTTAAAGTTCACAGGTATAAAATTACAAAAGAATTAATTCTATTTTTAACTTGAAATTTCTTGAATTAAAAAGGTACATTCAGTTATAAAGAATATTGTAATTTTGAAATATGATGAATACAAAAGTACGAAAATCCATTCGTGTGTTAATAAATAACAAAAGCTCAAAAGACACAAAATCTAAAACATTATTCAAAATTTCAAAAAATAATTGTTCAAAAAAATAAATTATATCCCTCATCGTTTCAACTAACAGAAAACTAAAAATATATAATCGGAAGTCTTCGATCACGCAGACTCCTGACAAGAAAATAATATTCGTCGTATTTCAGAATGAAAAATACGTTTCTTGGATGAATTAATTTTATTTTTGTTCTTCAACGCCGCTTTAAATAAATAGTATGGGTAATAATAAAAAAAATAATAAAAATAAATTACAAAATTATTAAACTTCCGTCTGATTGAAAAGGGCGAACAATATTGAAACTCTGTTTTTTCTATAGAAATGCGAATATAGATTTTGATGCCGTACATTGCATGAAGAGACTATGATTGTGAGGAATCCAATGAGACGAAGAGAGTTTTTCAAGAATCTTCCAAGAATCTTCCATTCGATTTATTTTATTCTGCCTATATTGGAGAGTGTTGTGTAGATGACAATTCCCGCTAAAACAATAAATAATGTCGTTCCAATGTGCGATCCTTGAGCGAGAAGTCCATTAGTAGTATAATTTATCTCAACATTGTTACGTGATTTCGTCATTTGCTGTGATTAGAATTCCATAGAAGCTCAATATTTACCAACTCGGTACATCATCGACATCTTATTTATTAGCATTCCTATATCTTATTTCGTCAATTTTCTCTTTCTTTCTCTCTTTGAACAGTCAATTTTCCTCATGCATCAGTTTGTTTTTTTTTTCAAATTTTTAAAATTAAATAAACTCTGATCGATTCGAGGATCACGTTCTTGATGTGGGACCTTAATATCTGAATAGAATTGAAAACTACTCCTCGTGAGGGTGTTATTTATTTATACCCAACTCTTAATGATAGATTTGCTTTCACACTTGACTGAATTTTAATTCCAATTTACAAAATTTCAAACTCGTAATCTTAGATCTGAAATCAAATGAATGGTCGACTTCTGAGGGTGAAGATAAGTGTCGATTGGATCATTGCCAGCCGCCTGATTTCTCTCTGTCTTGTGCGACATGACAAGTTTAGTACAAACAAACATAATAAGTAAAAATATGTATAAGCCAACTATTTATCTTTTTTTATTTTTATTTTGTAGGGGGCTCGTCGCCAGGAATCTCTTTCATGATGCAATATCAAAATAATATACGAGAAGATCAAGACACTCTTTATCAATTTTCCGTATTATGTTTTTTTTTTTCGCACGAGACGCTGATTGCGTCAGTTTAGTGCATGAACTCGGCAAAGAAGCAAAACAAAAAATTCTTATAAATTATTTCGGATTCTTTCCTTCATTTTCCTTCTCAATTAAAATTTTTTTATTTGTTTCTTATTATCTTACAAAAAATTTCAAGAGTATATATTCTTTTTACACGTCGCGCTTCGTACTCCCGGGTTGTGCACTGCAGACGCTTGCGCTTGCTTATGTTAGCAAACTCTATCGTTTCTACATACTTTTGTTTTAATTACACTTTAGTTTTAAATGAAGAGGAGAACTAATTTACTTAAGATTCTATCGAACTTAAGGAATACATTCTTATCAGGGCAATCGCACCACGAGCTCGGTTTTGTTTACCAAATACAAGATGCAAGTTAACGAAATCATTTTTAGATCTTTTTAAAACCAATAATTATGTTTATTATCATTTTTTTGTATCTCGTGTTATCTGTATTTTTCTCTGTTTATCGAAAAAAAGTCATAAGAATAAATTATTCGACTTTCTGAGTACTATGAATATTCTTGAATAGATTTCGTAAATTAAAAAAAAATGGTCTTAAAAGTTGTTTAAATGCTCTACCTTTTTGAATGTTTATCCAAAATGGCTGGCTAACGAACTTGACCTTCATTTGAGGACACTAAAAGAGCATACCAAAGGTCAATCCAATCGGTACATGCATGTATGTATGTACATACATATACATACAGTCATACAACAGACACATTCGTAAAAACATGTTTTTAGGTTCAGGGGGTCACAAAACGTGGACATTTGACAAAAACGGGGGACGGGTAAAATTTATTCAAGTTTCTCTTCCAAGGTTACTCTCGTGTTGGCTCAAGTACCATTGAAAATTATGATTTCTAAATGAGTATTTTCAATGACGAAAAATACGAGCATAAACGTAAGACTGGACCAGTTCACTGAAGATAAATATATATATGAGCGAACAATATCTCTAATCTTTCTTTTAATGGCTCAGATCATCGAGTTCAGTTTAAGTGCAAGAAATGACTAATTTAACATCCATTAATTAATTAATCGAAAATTGATACTTGCAATTTGGAAATCAATATTTCCTACAGCATTTCAATTCATTTTTAATGATTCAAAAGAATTTAAAGCATTTTCGAGAAATTTTAAGTGATTTTAAGCAATTTTTAAAAAATTTCAAGGAATTAAAAAAGTTTCAAGATTTTCAAAAAATTTCAAAATTGTATAAATGTATATCTGTCCTGCCCTTTAAAATCTTTTAAACTTCTTGAAATCTTTTGAAATCCCTTTATATCTCTTGAATTCTTTGAAATATTTTGAAATAACTTGAAATCTTCTGATTTCTTTGAAATATTTCAAAATATATTTAAACAGTTTGAAATTTTTTGAAATCTTTTCCATTTCATTTTATATTCTTTAACTTATACACTCACGACAAGATTTGCAGTGTAAAGAAAGCAGTTTTTATGACAGGTTTGCTTTTGAGACTAAAATACTATAAAATTATTGAAGGTTAAAATATTTTAATATAAGATTTTAAAAAATTATCATCTGCATAAATTTTTTGTCTCCTCTGGAACTTACTGCATTTATCTTTATTATATTTATATGAATTCCCACATGGACGTGTATCACGGTTTTCATAACAATATTATGAAGATCATTATCAGTATCTGGATTTAAAATTTTCCCAGATATATGTTCATCTGTAATATCTGTAGAAGTTATTTTATTATTTTATTTTAACTTTAATAACAAATGAAAAAACTACTTTAAGACGTTTTTGGAGTTGCTGAATCCGAATCCAGGGTCACTTTGACCCAATCAGGTCGGAATGAAGATCAAGTGAAGTTCAAACCCTTTCTTATTTATTTATGTTTAAATATGTTTAAAATATGGTATCACTCAATATTATCATAACCAAATTATTTTAATATCAATTCGTGTTAATATAATTATTGGCCGGTTCCTATGACTTCCCATGCAATCCCTTATAGAGTTGCTTACTAGCGGGATAAAAGACAGAGTAAGGAACCAAGAGAAGAGAGTTGGCATACAAATTTAGATTATGGCTACACTAGAAACATACCCAAACTTATTTGTAATACATAAATTTGAAGGAATTACATCAAATTTCATAATCGTGTAGATTATAGTCACCCCATATATGGAAATGGAAGAAAATGGAGATTAACTGAATGTTAACTGAATGTCTATCGAATATTTCAACAGAACAAGAAATGATTAATGTAAATTATGGATACGCAAGATTAAAGCAATATTTCAAACGACTCTTATCTCCCCTAAATTATACTGATTTGTCATACTTCAATTTAGCATTCCTCCTTTACCCTTTTTATCTTCCAAATTGATAATAACCCAAGCATGTGGTATTTGATCTCAGATATTACTCAAACACCTTATCATTATAAGTACATACGTATAGAAAAATTAAAGTTCCAAATTCAAAACAATAAAAATTGCAAGCTCGGAAAGCTTATAACCACCTACACAATGCTTTAAGGGGTGATACCACTCTATAGCAGCAGAAAAAAAGGTCTAACTCTGACGATTTATTTTAGGATTATTATTTTCAGAAAGTTTATTTAACACATATTCAAGTACGAAAAACAATTTTTATTATCATTTTGATGCAAAATGGTGGCGTATTACTGGAACACCGTTGGATGGATAGATTTGAAATTTTTATAGTAACTTCCCAATTGCATTATCTATCGGAGTACGTAGCCGGTTTTTGGTTTAATTTAAACTTTCATTTTAATAAACAATTTACTGCTTATTTTTTTTTTTTGCTATAAATCGATTATTTTTTTCAAAAATGTACTCCAATTCTACTTTCAAGATGGACTTTGCCACGGCCATTTTGTATCAAAATCAATGTATCAATCCTCTAAAAAGAAATCCTATTCATTTTTCATATTCCCAAAATAAATCGACAAAATTAGACCTTTTTTTCTGCCGCTAAATTGGGGTCACCCCTTAAACAAGCAAAAGCATCAGAATTATTTTATGAGAAATTAATGAAGCCCACAGTAAAACTACAGGAAATATTTATTTTTGATTCTCCTAATTATTTTTCAACTCTGGTTTGTTTACTCCCGTCAGTGTAAACAATTCAATTTCCTTTTGCTTCACAGGCTGTATCGACTGCTAAAACGCTCAAATTTTAAGCCCTACAAAAAGGCAGAAATGAGCCTGGCGTTGCTCGAGATTTTAAGAGATTTCAAGTGACTTTAGGTTTAAAGAAATTTAAAGAGATTTTAGAGGGTTGCAAAAGGTTTCTAGTGATTCTAGAGGATTTCAAGAGAGTTTAAAGGATTGCAAAAGATTTTGGGTAATTAAAAAATTTTCAAGAGATTTCAATAAATATTTTAAACGATTTCAAAATATTGAAATTGATACTAAATGATTTCAAGATATTTTGGGTGCTTTTAAGAAATATATTATAAACAAAGTTTAAGAGATTCAAAATGACTTTAAAGGATTTTCAATTACAAGATATTGATTTAAAAAATTTTATTTTTGAAATTAATTTTATAATTTTAAAGAGATTTAAAAAGACTCAATTACTATCGTACGCAAGTCAATAACTTAAACCACTAATAATACATAATTATCAATATCAATAATAATATGAATTATCTCGAGATGAGTTTTCGCAAAATAATATTGTTTTAAGAAGAAAAATTTGATTGTTACAATAAAATCTGACTAAAAATGAAGTGTCTGATTATGAGTAACAGTCTTGATAAAACTCTCAAGCCATTCAATTCAAAAAGTAAAATTCCAAACTTTTTCACACGGCATTTTTCTATAGCTCAAGGAAATATTGAAAGATAGGAAGTAAGTAACACTTAAGTGGAACAATAAGAAGCAAGAGGAAGAAAACAAGAAGATGATCAGTGGGAGTCTGGAGCCAAGCTGGCTGCTCGCAAAGGGGCTCGTCATCAGCATCAGCGATTGACTTGCTGCGGTGGGGGTGCCAAGTTTATAAAACACCGACACTCGTCCTCTTGAACCAATAGTCGCGAAACGGTGATTCAAAGTGTGAGTTAAAAAAGCTTTGAACTCCCTGAAAATTATATTTCAAATCAGAAGTCACTTGTCCAATCTGAAGTTGAATTGTTCCTGCATCCTGTGCTGGATAAAAAGATTCCTGATCCATTGCACACATCAGTTTTTAACAACTAACTTTTCTAAGTTTTTATTGTTTTTCTGGGAAAGTCCAACCACGGCTAAGATATGACTTAACGTGAAAAAAGTGTTTGAACTTGAAGACTGTTTAAAACAAGAAAATTGTTGATTAGTGGAAAGTTCTTGATTAATTCTTGACTGATCTTTAATTAATTTCCAATTCTTGAAGAGGAAGACTCCAAGATTTCCCGAATTGGGAATAGTGCAATCGCCGTCGTCGTTGTCGGGAAAGCAGAAAATGTGAGTAGCAATCTAAATGTTCTTATTTGATATTTTAATGTATACATCATCTTCCGTTTTTGTGCATGCTAGAATTTGTAGGTCATTAGGTGAAAAGCCTAAAAAAATCTGTAGCGATTCGTCTTCACACTCGGCCGATTTACACGTGTATTCTTCATTTTCCGCGAATCCTCCAGTCTGCAAATTACAAGCTGGAAACTTTCCAAAATTATAAAGCAGAAAATAAGAAGCGAGTAAGCCAATACGATTTCTTCGATCTTCTTAGAATGATGCGAATTCCTATAACATATTTTTGAGTTGTTATTTTTTTATTATAACTATTTACTTTTCTTTTTACTTTTCACTTACACTTTACTTTTTACTTTACTTTCTACTTTACTCCTTACTGTTTACTTAACTTTTTACTTTTCCCGAGTTAATTTAGAGATAACCCCGGAAAAATCTTCCTTACGGCCGTGATACTCGCGAATCTCTTCGACTCACTCGATTGATGAATGTTTTCTTTGTATCCGATTCCGGTATCGTATTTAATAATTACGAAGACATTGACGCGGGCTAACAAATCCAAAACGCAAAATCTTTAAGATAATATGAAATAAAGAGAAAGAAACAGATTTACTGAATCTGCAACTGAGAATGCCCTGAGATAAGTTAAAGAACTAGATATAAAATTTAAAAAAAAACATTAAAATTTTTCAACAATTATTAAAATTGATACTTATTGCATAAAATGAGGAATTAAATATTAATCTTTTCACTTTACTTGAAAAATTTAAAAATTACAGGTTTTTTCAAAGTGTACTTATAATTCTATTTAAAAAAATATTAGCTGCGAAAGAAGATGTATTTATAATATATGTATCAAGCAAACTTAAATCTCACGTTTCTATACTCTACTCGATGACAAAAATTCAAAACATTGAGTTAAATGCGTTTTGTGACGAATTCTGTATTCCGATTGGACCTAGATGAGTGGAAGGGGTAACGTGTTACAACTCTCTCTAGCTCTACAGTCTAGCGTCTAGAGGATCTCTATAGTTTGCTGATTTCTTTAAAAATTGCGTTCGTTCCCAAATTTAGATGAGGAGAGGTGTGAGGGTCGAAAGAGAGAAACCGCGATTCGGCACTACCGTAGCCAGAAAGTTGGGAACAGCAGGTACATACGGCCCTGATTTGTTTACGGTTCGAGGAGACTCATTAAGGGACTAATTGGATTAGATCATTAGATGATCATCCGAGACGTCACTATTATTGGAGTCCAACGATCACCTATACAAATTTGATAAAACTAAAATTAATTGAAAATTCTTTTGTGAATTCTGAAAAATCTGTTAAATCTCTAAAACTTTTGATTTATATAAAATCTTTGGAAATATCTTAAAATCTGTTTGAACTTCTTTTGAATCTTTTGAAACCTCTTAAATCATTTAAATTAAATCCGTTTATTAAAACTTACTAAAACGTTTATTGAAACCGTTTATGTTAAATAAGAGGACGACAATGGTAAGAGCGAATAGTGAATAGACTCGCATAGGGAAAAAGGAAAGATATCTCCATTAATGGGATTAGAAAAAGAGCATTTTGCATAGTTATGCGAGCGCCATGCGCTAATCGCGCAGTGATTCATTCTGGTTTTATTCCTCTTGTATAGTCGCGGCTTGATAAAAACGCAGATCAATGATTTAGCTCATTCCGTAGTAATCACAGACAATTCACGACCTAATGTCTCACAAACTTCACGACGATAAGTTCAATCAAAACAGATTTCGAAACAAAATATAATAAAAAATGAAAAATATAGCAGAACATCTATTCAGAAGTTTCTTTTAAAACATTTTTTTAAACAATTGGTGGCCTACGTTCTTTCACTCATGAACTCCATTAAGATCTTTTCATCACGAGATCACGGATTAAATTAATCACCAAAGAATTATCAAACTCAAAGGAATATTATTTCCTTCAGTAACTCCGCCATGAAATTTCATATCTGAATTTCAACAATTAAAATAATTTAATTGGAACATTTTCAACAAAACAATAGTCAGTTGTAATATTATCAAATGTAGTACATACTAAAAATAAAAGTCTTGTTCTTTCGACGAAATTCGGTTAATGTTCCCTTGTGAGAGAGAACACATAAAAAGAAACATTCACGATTTAGTATTAATGACGCTTCTGGACTTGAACTTGACACCCACACACTTCGTGAATTTCCAAATTCCTCACTCCACTTAATAATAAACTGATTTCCGACCCCGAAAATTTCCTTTAACCTACTTACATTTATTTTAATAGCTTTTGCATTATGTTTCCATACCAACT
>JAUESI010000008.1:711904-725450 GCA_032275145.1 Synergus laeviventris | reverse complement strand
ATTTCCGACCCCGAAAATTTCCTTTAACCTACTTACATTTATTTTAATAGCTTTTGCATTATGTTTCCATACCAACTATTTGAAAAAAAAACTGACTAATAATTAATACTAATGAAATGAAAAAATAAATTTATTTACTTAAGGTTCTATCAACCTTAAGGAACACATTCTCATCCGCAAACTCGCACTTCGCGCTTGATATTTGATTTAAAAATTATTTAAACCTCATATATCCTCCACGCTCGGCTCTGTTCACCGTTTAATAGATTCATATTCTTAAGTGGTTAAAAGGACGATTAAAAGAATTATCTTGATGATTTACTATTGGTACCATCAAAGAGTTTTTAAAAACTATTTTATTTAACCTTTTAAGTTCTAGTCTTTGGAATTTTGTTCATACTTAAAAACCAAACTATGTCTCCTATCAATAGTATATTGCATGACAAGGGTCAAAAGGCAACGATTTCACAAGTGTGAAGTTAGCTGCTCGTGAACGAAGCGAGGGCAGATATCACAAGATTGAAGCATTATTTCGTGCGTCGTTTGGCCTAACATTTTCATTTTAGTTTTTTTTTAAATTTTGTAATTGCTGATAACTCTGATAACTTTTATTTTTAAATATTTTAACTTTTTTTATTTTTATCCAACATGGCTGGCTAACGAACTTGACCTTCAGTTTAGTATACTAAAAGAGTACACCGAAAGCCAAACCAATTGGTCAATTCTTTCAAAAATTATCGGGCTCACAAACTAAAAATCTACAGACAGACACATTGTTAAAAACATTTTTTTCAGGGTCAGGGGGACAGAAAAGTAGGAGGGGGGGTTAAATTTTACACATATCTAAACCGTAGCTGTAACTCAAAAGTAACTATATAAAATTAAAGTTACAAGTTACTCAAAATATGCAAATAACTCATCTTTCTCAGTAACTTAGATACTTATAACGGGCGTCTCATAACATTTTTTAAACTTACCTCCTTTGGAACCTTCGGTGAACATTTTTTTAACAATCGCAGTTTTCTCAAGGTAGGCACTAGCGTCTGCAATCGTGTAGCAAAGTCGTCGAAATTCTCGAAACATATCATCCCTCGTTGGCCGTTTCTCATCTTCTGTGTTGTCTACAGCTTTTCCTTTTTTATCCTTCGTAATACTTGAACTTGTTGACGCACTAGAGTCCTTTTTTGAAGCTTTTTCCTTCGATTCTGATTCTTTAACCTCGGGTTTCGTCGGACTCTTTAGCTTCTTTTCTTTAGAAATTTTGTTTGTTGCTTTGATCCCCTTAAATGGTGCTGCAAATAAAAAAACAAGATTAGAGTTTATCGAAACTAGCTTAATTTAAATTGATATTTGTTCCTTTTTAAAGGGTTTCAACTTTAAAAGTAAAATGTAATTTAAAAAAAGCTTTGAAGACAGAGAAGAAATATTTCAAGAAAGCTCTTTTTCTTCATTTTGATTTGAGGTTTTTCGTTAAGGTCGACTCTCCAGTAATTGGACAAATGCTTACAAGTGAAAAGGATTTTCAGCCTGTACAGAAACCGTCAATATTTCAGGATTCAAGTTTATTAATTATTCAAACTCTGTGAAAGTCACTACTTCTCAAGCCCCGAGAAAATAAATCAGAACCAATTAAAAATGAAAGTATTCTAACTAAAACTAATCTAGCTCAATCCACTAAATCAGAAAGTCTTCTAGCTATTTTCTATTATAGAACTAGTATGAAGTCTTATAACACAGAAAAAAATAAGGTTTTTTATTTTCTCTCAATTAATCTTTTTTACATTATTAATTTTGATATCCCTACCTACAATTTTTGAATAATTAAAAATGAACCAATCATCATTGAATTTGGTTTCAGAGCATTTTACACCTAGTTTTGGTTCAAAATAAAACTCTAATTTTTACTGCGTGGAGAATCTTATTTTAGTATAATCTCAATTCATAAACCCGGAAATCCATGTAGAAATATATCTTCAAAGAAACTTGAATACATAATCAGCTTTCTAAGAATAAATCTCTTTGATCATACAGGAGGAATTTTCAGTAAAAGTCACACATTTCCATCCTCGAATATGTTAACCAGGTTATTTCTAACGAGTACATAGAATGACAATTACGAGCACTGAAAATCAGACTCGATGGCGGCTGCATCTCTTTCACCGGCATCGAGTTCTCCGACTGCAAACATATTAGAAATCTTACTATCACTATAAATCACTCTATTTTAAAAGTAAAAAATAAACAACTATATAGAAAATTATTTTTCAAGTAATTTGCCTACCGAGTTTTATACAAAAGCCTTTTTATAATAAAAAAAGTTGTTTGAAAATAGAAGAAAATGTATTTACAGCTTTTATGGAATTCCTCAAGCTTCTCAAGGAAGAGATCTTTGTCCTCTTGTCCAAGTTCATGCCAACCACTTATATCTTCTTCAGGATCATCAATTCTTTTCGTCGTCGCTCTTTGTTTTGCAAAGACATCGAATAAGCAAGTTAAATGATGCCAGCATTTCATTGTCCCATCGCCAAAAGGATTTTTCATCATTTTCGCAATTCTCACATTATCCTTGTCTATCGGACATTTGCATTTTTTGCATTTTGCCCTTCCAGTTTTGGCTTTCTCGATTGCAAAAGGCTTCTCTTCACCCTCTTGCTCATCATCCGACATTATCTGTAATCAAAAATTAAAATTAAAATTAAAATTATTATATTTTACTATTATGGGGATGCATGAATATTCCCCCAAATTAATTTTCCATCATTTTTATTTTGCCGGTAATTGTACAACCGAAAAGCATTTTTATTTATCCTACTCGTTATTTATCCTAATTTTTATTTTTCTAACTCATTATATGCCTAATTTTAATTATCCGATTACATAATTGAGTTTCTCGATACATAATTTCCCTTCTTCCGAATAGTCACATGACCGAATTTACTTTACCGAACCGATATTTGTCATGAGAATTTCTGGTTCATTTAATGATGTCAATGTTTCTTCTTTCGTTTTTTTTTTAAATAAAAAATTAACACATACATGCTATTTATTGAAATTTGTGATATAAAATAGAAATTCTAATGAAAAAGAATTAGACCAAATAATAAATTCTGAAATTTAAAAACTAGCTGTGATTTGCTTCCGCATAGAGAAGCATTAAGTTTGGATAACAATTGTTTAAAAGTACAAAGCTTCTTCTATGAGGAAGCAAAATTATATTAAATTATTCGGAAAATTCAAATTAGGTAAATTAAAAAAAATAAAATTTGTAGAAAATTCCTATTTGGTCATACAAATTTCGAGTAAATAAAATTTTGTATAAGATCGTAGGTACGTCATGGCCACTTATATATTTATCTATGCTATAAAAAATGATGAAGTCATTGATATATAATGGCCATTAAACATACATACATACATACATACATACATACATACATATATATATGTATACATACATAGGTACATATTTTTATGACATAAATTAACTCTTGCAAATATAAACTTTTAATTGTTTGCAAATCGTCAATAATGCTTTCTTTAAAACAAATGAAGACATTGTCTTCAGATTCTCCAGGATTATTTTCGGATTGAGAAAACAGAATTCTTATAGCTCTTGACTTTATGCAGGAAGGTATATGTACTAATTTCAGGGGAATGATTCAGAGAAAAACAAATAATTTATTTGACCTATAAGAACATGTTTAGGGATATAATTAAAATATACTGTAACTGATCAGGCACTTTATCTAAAGGCAATTCGTCTTGTATTAATTATTAACTCAAAAACGAACACAATTGCGTAGGCATCACTTAGCCTATATTAGAGTAAAAACGAGTTTCTCATTATTTGAGTAGTACATCCATACAGTGACTGTAATGCAGGCATTAAAATACTATAATTTCAGTCTCAACCATGTACAATGCGGAGATAAATTCTATAAACAATAAATAAAAATAACTTGAGATTTATTTTGAGACAAAAAAAAAGTATGGAACTTAAAAAATTCAAAAACATATTTAATTTTCTAAGAAAGAGGTAATATTTTCAATTTTTGAAAAATGGTTATAATTATTCGAAAAATCAGGAAAACGTCTATGATAAACATATAGGACAACATTTTTTTATCCCATACGAAAGGAGTTTAGTATATTCCTCTTATACCTCGGTCAATTTTTATCCAATAGAAAAAAATGTTTTCCTTTAATGTACTATCGGATAGGACTACCCTTTATCCAAGTTTGAGTTCGAGAAGGCAAAGTGATATTTCAGGGTGAGTATACACTTGAAATTAAATCCCCCATTGATTTGATTTGGTTATTTGAGTGTGGGCGGTGAGCCCCTGACGGAGCTCCACCTTCCACCTGGTGATCTGACCATTGCCCATTGTGCCATTACCCTGTGTTCTTAGGAGAACCCTCTGAACCAGGCACCTTCATTAAGTTAGACCTCAATGTTGTCGTTATTTTGCCGCTTTACGAAGGAAAGTGAGCTTCTGCCCCTGCGACATTCGGCAGCCTCTAAAGCGATCTGCTTGAGGTCCACAGATTATAGAATTTTGATTTTTTTTTACAGTATTTTTTACAATTAAAACGAAAACTATCCTATCAAAAAATGGTCCAGGGAGAATTCGTGGATTTTGCAATGCCAATAATTCAGTTTGTTAACATTTGTTCGTATCTCGTATAATTTAGCCGGAAAATTGAATCTTTTAACTTTCAAAATACGTTTTTGATGGATAAAACCAAAACCTTTGTTCAAAAATGTTTGATAACAAACTCGTCCTTTCTTTTTACGTCTTAAATAAGTATTTCAAAGTGCAATCCAATCCGATAATTTTTTCGAAAGTTATCGGTCAAAAAAGGTGATGAGAATGTAGAAATGGATTATTAACAAAATATTAAAATTTTTTCTTAAAAAAAATAACTTTCAACGAAATAGTTGTAAAATTTAAATTTTTGACGAAAAAAGAAAAATAATTTTCACCATAAAAATAAATTTTCAAGGAAAGAAAATTGCCATTTGAATCTCGTTCTGCATTTTGATATCAATCGGTAAATCTTCTCATATAAAGAACGTACAATGAAGAAAATGAAGTAATTAAAGAGAGATTTGCATTGGCCATTTTGCCGGACACGAGTAAAAAAAATTCTTCTACGCGTCCAATGTTGTAATAATAATAATAATAATAATAAGAAAAAAAATAATAATGAGTTAACTCGTGTGATAAGCGGGGGCTGGCTTATCATGAACTTAGCATTTATTAAGCTGCTGATGTCACGAGCGACCAATGAAAAATAGTGACCTCCACTCGTGTCTACTTTCTGATTGGCTTGCGGTGATCAAATAAAAAATAATCGCTGTCTCCAGCTAATTTTAAGTGTGCTCTCATTCTCATCAATGAATGTGCCTTAACTACGCAGCTCAAATCACAGAACAACAAAGTTTCATCTCTCTTGTGACGCATTCCACAAATCAAAAAAAAATTAAGAGAAAACGAGATCGAATTCCAAAAAAAGGAAGAGATCACGTGGAGAGATGAAGAAACTTCTGATTGATTTCTCATTAATCTATTCCCAAATATCAAAATACGTAGATAAAGTTTCTTTCCTTTCTCAAAATCGATTACTCAGAAAATATCCTTTTGGTCCTCTACCTATCATCGAAAATAATGAATTACTTACAACAGTGACAAATTAAATTAAATTCCTTCCTCAAAGGAAGGAAACTTGGGCGTCATTGGCAGTAGATTAAATCGCAGGCCTGACTACATATTGACTTGAACTACTTGAAAAAGTTGGTTTCTAAATTTTGAATTTTCTTATAGCGAAGAAATTATCAGGAATTTGTTTCACGCCTTTTACGAGAGCATCTTATTTTAAAAAGATAGAAACTTGCTTTTATTTCAAACTGGAAATAATTAATTATAAAAATGTATTCGATGAGAGAGTCTTTGCTTAACTCAGCCAGTTTTTATCTGTTTTCTTCTTTTTTTTTCTAGGACAATAAAAATCACGAAACTTTTACAACCGAAAAAATTGGACATACTCTCGTGGGAGTAACAAATAACGGAAATTTGTAGAAGCGAATACCTTATCAGATTGAATCTGCGAACAGTTGTTAAAAGAGTAGATTCGATCAGATTTACACATGCTACACAATTTTTATTCCTTTCAGTCATCTGACAGAAAGATGATAAAATATGTGTCGACTTTTCACTTTTAAAGCTTTTGATAACTATACGATTCACGACTCGTAAAAATGACGTTGGAAAATTCCATCGAAAATCAGATCAAGAATTAAAAATGAATATAAAAACCTAGAATAGAAAGTAGTCCAAAAATTTAACTCAAAATAAAATCAAAACGAAATAAAAAAAAACAGCCTTCTATCAATGTCGAATTAAATTCGAGTACATCTACATCTAATAATTGCAAGCTGAAAGTAGAAACTAGTATACGAATGTTTACACATGGGAAAAAGAATAAAATGAAAATGAAAATCTAGATACATTATATCGAATTATATCGAAAATAGATTCTCGCAATCACGAAATCTGAAGTCATATTATTCTCTCTCTTCAACACCTGTAGTTGGATTTGTGCTCACCACCCATGTCATACTTTAGAATCGAGATTAGAGCTGCTAATTATGATTTTAAAGAATTTCAAAAGAATTCAGAAGAGTTTCAAGATTTTCAAGAATTTTTTTTTAAAAATTAAGTATTTCAAGATTTAAAAACACTATTTCAAAAAAATAAAAATATAAGTACATTTTATAATACAGTACATTTTTTAATTCAATAAAGAACGATAAAATATAGTAATTAGAGCGGTTCAATTTTTTTTCAATATTAATAATATTTTTTTCAATGAAAACATTAATGAGTTTTAAAAACCCAATTATTATTCATATTTATGTGATAAATCTTTAACTTGCTTAAGGCAATTTTATTAAAAATATAGAAAGTATCGTACTGTTTTTTTATATTTATAAGTAAACGTTGGAAAAAGTAATTTACATCATCTACACTATTCTGAACAAGATCATATTAACGAAAATGTATCTATAACTGTCAAGATGATATTTCAATCAACGTCTGTCATTTAGATAGATCTAAAAATAAAAATAAACATGTAACAGAATGAACTAAAAATTCTTGAAACACTGCTATTTTTTTCTGTGTCATTCTCTTTGAATGGAAAGCAGAAATTACGGAAAATTAGGTATATAATAATAAACGATAAGGGGACATGGAGAGATTTAAAGAGAAAAACATAAGGGGTGATTTGATCATTTATACGTAGAAAAAAAAGTTTGAGAATGCTGTTGAAGATTCGATACATAACATATGTAGGCGGCTAGGTGGAAATCCACCCTTATGACACGGTTCTACAGGTGGTAGGAGAATGAACGAGTGAGTGAGTGAGTGGTGGAAGTTCTGGGGGTATAATATAGGAAACTTCAGCCCTCTTTGAACACTCTACGAGCACCCAGCATTTCAAAAAGCACCCTCAAGAAATCGTTTTCTCAAAAAATCAGCCAATTAAGTTTTTCAAAAAGGTAGGAATCTAAAACAAAGACATTATCTAACTTTAATGCATTTCTCTCAACGAATACCTCTTTTTTAAATTATTTTTTTCTAAATTAATTTAAATATAGTTAATTTGCTACTTAAATTAATTATAGAAAGGTGATGGTGTAGATGTAACTTTTTAATAATTTTTTATTACAATAAACAATAAAATTAAAATCTAAATCTACCCTCTTGAATTAGATATTTTTATTCAAAGAAAATAGTGTGACGAATTCGTGCAGCGACTTGTGAAAATGTACAAAATAAGTGCCAACTGATGTGTTTCAGTGGAAAAAGAAGGAAGTTACGTGAAAAGTTTTTTTTTAATATTTATTTGTACTGATGTGCTAACGATGCCTATTACCCATCTTCAAATGAAAATCTCGTATAGGACGAGATGTAGTAGATCGTTTTAGTTTGCTAAAACAAAAATAAAACCGTGGATACAAATTATAATTATAATCCAGCGAAATGGTGTCCTCAATTCTTTTTAAGTGATGAGAGAAATAAATAAATTTAAAGGCCTACTCTCTGTTGACCTCAATTCTAAATTTACGAAACTTAAACCTTCTAGTCCGAAAGTGAATGAATGCGGAAGAAATTGTCTCCGATATTTACTGTGGGTAAATTTGTAAAAAAGATGAAGTCTAAAAAAATAAACCGGCCTAGAATTTGAGGATTGTTAAGAGATAAGGAAATAATGATCAGAATTACATTGTCATCTGTGACAATGTAATAATAATAAAAGGAAATAAATTGGACAAAAAATAATATATATGTACTTTTTATAAATAAATATGATAATAATTGAATTCGTGAGAAAATTTAAATGTTAATTAAATTAGCCAGGAATAATAGACTGGAATTTGCATATATGCAATGAGTCAATTAGGATATTTCGAAGAAATATGCAGAATAATTTGAAACATAGGATCGTCGTGTGTGGATTATCCCTTTACCGATAATAACCAATCTTGATTTGCATAAGATGAAGCGATTCTCTAATTACAATGGACAAGAAGAAAACATTTTCGTAATAATAAACGCGAAGAGGAATAAATGATGTGTTGAAACTTTTCTCAATTCTGAATTAGACTCATGTTCTCAGGACTATTCATCCAACTTTTCTCGACAAAAAAAAACTGACTTACAATGCGGTGAACGATTATAAATGGAAACGAGAAGCTGACGGATCATTTTCTGATACACAGAAAGATTGAAATAATTCTTCAGTGCAAATAATTTAGGAATAAGATTTTTACAATTTTCTTCAAATCTCCTGAGAATTCAACAAGTTTTTTGAATCTAAAACTTGTATTTCAACTGTCCAGAATTGACTTGAATATTATATTGCAGTAAATATTCATTAGGTCACAACTCAAATCTTTTAGACATTTTTAATCTTGAAAGCAGTGTTGGGTAGCAACTCGTTACAAGTATCTTAGTTTCTGAAAAAGATGAGTTATACTTGCATCTTTTTCAGTAACTTAGTTACTTAAAAATAAATAAATAAATATTTAATAAAAAAATATTTAAATCTTCAACAAATTTGAGAATATTTCAATAGAGATTAGACAGATCTTTGTAATCTCTTAAAAATCCTTCAATTTTTTATATTTTCTTTTAAAGTCTACAGAATTTTTTTAATATCATTAAAAAACCCTTGAAATACTTAAAAATACATATTTTTAAATTACTTGAAAATCTTAAAACACTTCTGAATTCTTTTAAAACTTCTTTCAAATTCCTTAAACGCAAATGGCAGCGCTGATCTCAATTCTAAAGTAACAGTCGGCGAATATAGATCCAACCAATAGGTGAACTTTAATTGTAACTAGATTCTTTTTATATTTCTCTGGATCTGTAGATAAAATGAAGTCTGTTTATTGAAGCTAAACTTGTCATTACCTAATTATGTTTCAGTGGTGTTAAGCTACAAGGGAATGAAGGGAAAAATTTACGAAAATAGGACAGGCCTGTGTCTTCTGGCACTTTTGGTCTCCTTTTTGCTGGACAGTCATCTAGTCATCGCTACACCAGAATCGGTACCGCCTGGAATGATTTACACAGAAAATTTCATCGAAGATCCCGAAGAAATGGTAAGTTTCATATATTTTCTTTGTAAAAAGAAAACTTTTGGTTTACTACAATATTTCAAATTTTCAATTTGAGTTTAATGATTCTTAATGAAATTTCTTTCTACGGCATAAAAAACAGATAAGCTTAAAATAGATCATGATCAAATAAGAATAAAAAATTCAAGAGTCAATAGTCGGAGAAACTTTGGCCTATAGTCAAAATCAATTTCGAAAAAGTTAATTAAGACTTCTTTTTTTAAAGGTTCTTCTCAACAGGTTGAGGAGTATAGTGAGGCAAAAACAGGAAACAATTGAGCAGGAAAGAGAATTGACGGAAGAGCAAATCGACATTCAGGAGATACTCGACGCCAATGCTCGAATTCAAAGAGATCCTCAAGCATTACCGGAAAACTTTTCCATCGAGGATTCTGAAACACTTCCTATTCCAAGTGCCATATTTAATCATGGGACTCAACAACCAGGAAAACGAACCAGTTGTGAGTATTTTCTGCTCTTTAAAATTACTTGCTCTGAAGTAAAAAAACAATATTGACATTGGCTGTCACAAAATATACCTACACACACTATTTCAATATATATAATATATTATTATATAATAATCTTCAAGTGTTCGTATCCCTACATTCCGTTCACTGTAAGAAGTTGGTTCGCAATAGTGCCGATACTTTTGATTTTGCATATTTTTATTTTGAGGCTGGGTTTCTATCACTACTAAGTTTGACTCAAAAGTAATTTTCACTCAAGAAACTTATTTATATTACAGTAATTTGTTATTTTATGAATAGATGATTAACAATAGTGTAAACTTTCAGACAATATATAATTTACTTTATATTTACAATATTTACTTTCTAGATTGACTCACAAGTCGTTTCATTCATAAAACTGTGAAAAAGTTATGACTTACTCCCAGCCATGACTCGCGAAATCCCTTCAAATTTCATGATATCCGTTGTAATCTTAGTCCTTAAAATTATTTAATATGCCATAAAATATTTTTGAATCCCTTTAAAATATTTAAAACCCCACAAAATATCGTGAAGTTATGTTTTCGTAAAATCCCTTGAAAGTCCTTAAAATGCCATGAAATTTCATTAAAAACATTGTAAGTCCTTAAAAATTCATAATATCCAATAAATTTGCTAAAATTACTTAAAATGATTCAAAATTTCGCAAACTCACTTGATATTCCTTAAAATTATATAAAATTCTACAAAACTCCCTTAAATCCTTAAAACCCCATGAAATTTCATCAAATCCCATAGAATTACTGAAAATACAATTAAGTCTTGCTAGACCACTTAAAATGTTGTTTATTTTATAAAATCATAACATCATTTCGTTTGACGGGAAAATCTTTTCTGCAATTGGAACAAACGAATCACGTAAATCTCGGAAAATCTTTCAACTCCCACCCAAAGGTATAAGTTGGCACGTTTGCCACTTGGGAAAATGGGAACCTTCAACCATTAATTCAACTTGATTTTAAAGTTCGAACTATAAACAATTTCCAGTGGTTGTTTGGATAGAGTATTACAAATATAAAAGAGGAAAGGAAAGGATATTAAACTATTGCATACATGTTATAGAAGTTTTAGAGTTGAAATCGAATTACGTAAATCACTGATGTTCCGAGAAACATTATTGCAACAAGCTTGATGGGTTGCAAGTAGAAAACATGATAGTCAATTGTTCCAATTGACTTTACCAACACTTTTTATCTTGACGTCAAGATCTCAGATCAATTTGACTCTTTTGTATCACAAATAAAGAGGATGTAGAACACATTATTGATGTTTCGATTGTCTCCATCGAATTAAAAAAGTCACTCGTATACTGGCGCCAGAGAACCGGTAGAGGCACTTATTTATAAAGACAAAAGAAAAATAAGTCTATGAAAAACATCCTCGTATCAAAATTAGCTTTAGAATTTGAAGAGTTGTAACTGAATTTATATTTTTATATATTTTCAAATTTATATTATTCAATTTTTAACTCTGAATCAGAGTTAAGTAATACTAATTTTTCAGGAGAGCAGAAAGCGTTCTCAAAAATCGAATTATGAAAAAAAGAAGAAAATAAGAGTACATTCAAGAGTTTATGGAGCTATACAAATTCATTTAGGTCAAAGTTGAAAAAAGCAATTTAAGTCCCACCCGAAATATTATTTAAACTAAATTTAAACTACATGCTCTAATTAACGTAAAATATATAAATAACGCAGTAGAGACATTTTTCAAGACAAACCGAAGGCTCAAAACTAAATAATTCTATTATTTTAAAATCCTGTGGTCAAGGAAATCTCATCTTTTGATACTAAAGTGGTATTTTTGTAATAAAAAAAAATGTATTTTATTTATTAATTATTGTAGCATTTTCGTATGAGTCTCCACTATTTCTTTTTCTTCTCAGCTAGTCCTGTGAGAATCAAAATCACGCATGAACTTAAATGATTTTTTCCATTCATATATTGTTTTTTGCCATAGTACCCTTCAATTGAATTTCTATTTGTGACAGCCAAAATTTTATTTGGAATAAGAATCTGTGTCATTTTTCAAGAATGAAATAAATAAATATTCGACAGCTTTTACACCTGTTTTAGATATGACGCTTTGTCACTTCAAGATCTGCAATATGGGTCGAAAACGACAAGTACCTGAAGATGAAGAAGAACCACTGAACTCTCGGCAACGGAGATCAGTTTTCCCTAGACTATTCACCTTTAAGTTCCGGGAGTCACTTTAAACAATGCTCAAGGTCGCGAATAAAGTACGTAAATCAATTTGAACGAAATTTCAATAACAAAATCGAATCTGCCAAGCCGAAGAAACCAAAGATGAAGAAGACAAATCACAAGACATTTGTGATAACTACCAACGTTCGTCTCCGAATTTTGCGAATTTTCTCCAAAAATTATGATCTGATTGAGTTCATTCCATTCATTTTTTTTTATAAATCCAATAATTTCTTGGAAAAATTACGACCTGTGCGTCACCCACGAATTGGCGTCGGTTGTAATGAGCTACGGGGAAAAAATACAAAGAATTGCATCTGAACTCTCGTCGAATTTGAATAATTTAAAATCTGAAAACAGAGAGAGTAATTATTTTATGGAAATAAAATTAAGTAAGATTGTTTAAAAGAAAAATGAATTGAAGACCATGGGAAAAAGGGATCGTCCATATATTACTTAACGCTTTTAGGGGGAAGCGAGGGTTCAAGAGAAGCTGTTATGGTTCTGTTACGATGGAGGAGATTGTGATATGTTACGTAACCATACGTAACATTCGGCGGTAGAAATCCCTTGAAGTCTTTCAAAATCACATAAGATATTTCAATTTCTTTTTAAATCCATCTAAATCAATCAAATCTATAGCAATCCTATAAAATTTTTTAAATCTTGCGAAAACCCTTTAAAATTTTTAAATCTGTTGAAACCTTAACACATTTTACAAATCCTTTGAAGTCCTTTAAAAACCCTAGATCATTTTTAATCTTTAAAAAATGTCTTGAATTTCCTTGGAGTCTTTCAAAATACACTAAAGTCTTTAAAATTCTCTTAAAACTTCTGAAATCACCCGAAATTCTTTAAATCCATTAAAATTCTTGAAATTATTGCGGAGAACCTATAAAAGAAATACCTTGAATATCCATTAAAAATGATTTAAATCCTTTGAAATATATTGATATACCGTGATATACGTTATATTAGTATAAATTACATTAGTAAAGTAATAATTAAGGGCGGGGGGGCGTCATGGTCTATGATTACGAGAACGTTATAACGGGGGGGGGTCCAAAAATCACAAAGGAAAAGCCGTTACGTAATAAATGGATGTATGCCAAAGAAAATAAAATTTTTTTTTAATTCAC
>JAUESI010000008.1:690834-707428 GCA_032275145.1 Synergus laeviventris | reverse complement strand
GGGATTTTAAGCGATTTAAACAGATTTTTCAAAGATATTTCATTGAATAGTTTTACTACTTCATTTAGTAAGGAGTTTAACAAAATTTTGTTTATCCTTGTTACTAAACGAAATTAGTAAATTTTGACTAATTTATAGTAAACGACTTCGCACCGCATTTGAATTAGTGTAAAATTAAATTATTAATGATAAAAATATTATAAGTTTTGTTCTGTGCACTTTGTATTTTACGTTGTGTTCGATGAAGTTCTATTCTATTTATATCAAACAAAATCTACAATGTTTATTTCTAAAAAGATTTTTGATTTCATAATAAAATATTTCAATTAAAACTCGCAAGGGAGTACACTTGAAATAAATAATTAAACTCCTCAAAAATGTTTTAATTTATAACATTAAAAGCGATAAATTTCACTGACGCAATCAGTAATCCGAGCAACTTATTGTTTCAGTAATTTTCACTGATTCTCAGTGACTAACTTCTCACGATTTCAATCAGTGAGAATTTTCAATCAGTAAAATTTAACTAATTTAGATTGAGAGAGTTGAATGTCTAAAGTTTATGTCTAGAAAGTCGAGAAATTTTTATATAGTTTGAAGTATTATTATAGCTCGAGTTAACTTCAGTAGCATGTCCATTGATATGTATCCACTGAGAGCTATAGAATGATATATTCGGGGGCACAGAATGACAGAAAGCATATCCCAAGGGAAACAGTCTCTGAGGTGTTTAGTTTCGCTCGTTTGAAAGATCTTGAAAGTAGAAACGTCTGTCGTGACAAGAAATGCTTCAAGTTTTTGACACTCGTATTCGTAGACAGGGTGAGTAGGTATACGACGTATAAACCGCATATAACATATCTGGTGACCCTCCTCAAAACAACCACCACGCCTAGTTAGCCACCATTGTGCAGTAGGCACTTTATGAACTGGAATGGAATGATCACACGAATGACAACTTGATCGTTATATGTTCGCCGCCTTGTGTTATACGAATGCTTAATACCTTATTTTTATAAGTTTACCTGACAACAGTTCTTCCACATGAAAAAAAGTTTTACTAACGTGGTTTTACTCCCTTAGCTTTAAGTCTAGAGCTTTGCAGGTTTAAATTAGATCATGATTAAAAAACAGTGTATGTTCTTCATCTTTTAGACAACTAGATGGGTGATTGCGCATAAAAATCGCATTAAAAATATAGAGTGGAACATCATTTCAATTCTATATTAACTTCTTAATAGATTCTTAATTCTTATGAATTATTATACAGATATTTAAATGTCGAAAGAGACCAGGTGTCACTTAATCTGAATTCAATCTCGTGTCCTACTCAGTTATCTGTGCTCAAATCCATTTTACATTGTGTGATATTACCTGGACCAAATTATGGTCCTGACGCAAGGATGAGACGTAGATAGATATCATGTTATAGGGGCAGAAATTTCGGTAGACCTCGGAGACTCAAATATCTTCACAATCACCATTGTTCTTTCGATGACAGGTGATCTTGTTCTCGGAAAAAGTATACGCTCCTTCATGGTTTTACGATGAAATTGCTCGCGTAAATTTACTCCTTCGAAAATACTCACTAATACAAATAATTATAATTTATAGACCTTTTTCACTTATTATTTTTATAGTACCATAGTTGAAAATTCCTAAGGACATAAAAAATAGTTTGAGGTCGTTGTGCTTATCTGGACTCGTCGTCTATATAATGAATCAAATGTATGACTGGTCAATTTTCTTGGCCCAAATTTCTTTCTCGTTGTATCGCATGAATACAAGATAGCCAGGTGTAAAGAGAAGTGAGCTGTGGTTATTCTCTCGAAAAGCTGCTAGTTCATCGCTTCTTGTCGGTGATAGGACCGTAAACAAAAGCACTATTAATTCTAAGCAGGATTATTACGGCCTCGTCACTTCGCAAACACAGTCCAGGATCGCAAATCGCCGATCCGTAAATGATTTGACTATTTTCATCAACTCAAGACGGATTAAACAGAAAGCTTCTTGAAAGAGAAATAGAATTCTTCTTTTGACCAGCAAATACTCTTAATTATGCTTTCTGGATTATAGAACAAACAATTGAAGAATTTTTTAAATAGTTTGCAAATTATAAATATAAAATATCTTTTTGTTCTGATGTCAGAAATTCTGACATCAGAATGATGCAATTGCCCATTGCAGGGCCGAAAGTCAAAAAGTCAGAATCACTTTAAAAAAAATTTGTTTTGCCAAATTTTATACCGTGAAAAAATTTATAAATTCCATCATCAATATTTGCAAATGTTTAGAAAAAATTGAAACAAACAAAGCATGAAACATAACTTTTAAAAATTTGTCAAGTTTAAAATTTAGTATTTAAAAAAAAATAACAGTTTATGTAATTTAAAAGAGTTTTTAGTCTAAAATGATGAAAAGCAGGTTAAAAGATGTAATTTAGTTACACTTGATATATATGGACTATTTTTCCTTGACCTGAATGAGTAAGGCGTTCGACACTTATTTAGGGGTATAATACACCTTGCATTATGCATGGTGGCGTTGTTAAAATTCCCTTTAAAGAAAAGAGTATTAGCCAACTTACCCTATAGCCAACTAACCCTGGTCTCCCCATTATTTTCTACTGTATTTTCTTGGAATGAAAAGGAAAGGCTACGGGTTCTTTAATTCGAAAAGGAACACCGATTACGAATCTAGCATGCATTTTTTTAGGGAAATCTGAGAAAGGCGATGGAGAACAATTTATTTTCATTTTTCGGACCACCCTTAGGATCTATAAGCGCGGTAGCCTGGCTATAGGTATCTTCACAGGATCTCTGTGTTTTACAAGCCAGCTGTGTATCGTTCTGTATTGTTGATCCTTTTGTGTCCACATCTTGCGCTCGAGTGGTTGAGCTTGACTTCGTTGTCTGTTCTCAGGCTCAAAGAGATCTTCCACTACGAAAGATCATCTCCATCCTCGAATCCTTGTCGGCTTAGCTTTCCCGGATTACAAGGATTTCTTTATACTCTCTTCACTTCCTTATACCCTGAAAAATCCAAGATCTTTCTCTCTTTCTTCCTTTCGACATCTTGCATCTCTCCTGTCAACACTTACATCAATTTACGTATTAACCATTGTTTACATCAGACCAATGTCGACTCTTTTGCATCTTTCCTATTTGAATACATTTTAAACAGGGCTCTTGAAGTTCAGAGAAACGGGTTAAGGGTTAAATGAATTAAATATTTTAAAGTCGTTTAAAAAAAGGCAAAAAACTCATATAATACAATGAACAAAAACCCTCATAAGAATTCAAGGTGCAGCTTTGGTGTTAGATACCTTTATGGAAAAGATACATTCGACCTAAAAAATATGTTGAAACTGATAGGGTACACGATTTTATAAGAGATATCGAAAACTTTCGTGGGTGACTTATATTTAGGTGTTAACTATCGTAATCACTTGGTATATCTTCCGCAGCTGTTTGAACGAACATACCGTCGTCATTTGCATCTGGCTCTTTCGTCCTGCGGCAACAATATAGTTTCATTTACATTTCCTGAAATTTTCCATTTTTTTTTTCACATTAAATCTCCTAAAGTTAATCGGATGTCAATAGACATTTAGATTGCTTACAATAATGATTATTATTACCAATCCGTTATATGAATTGAACCTATCTTATTACACTTAATTCTTTATAATACAGATGAATTAAAAGGTTGAGAAAGGAGGGAATTATTCAAAACTTATTTCCTATTGCGATTCATACCTAGCTTGAGTGCCTTGGGAAGAGTCCTTTCTGACATCCAGTATAGATTGAAGTACTTATTTCATGTATCTCTCTCGAGGTAGTGTCTCCATGAAAATTGCATCATTCTTCATGACTGTAATCTTGGTCAATTAAAAAAGTTCAAAATACTCTCGTCCGAGAAAAAAATCTATAAGGTTGTAAGAGACAGGATGTTCCTTGTTAACGATAAGATCGCGAGTTTATTAATTAAATACCTGACACAGCACTTGAACGTTTCTTGTAAATAAATAAATAAGAGTCACTTGTATTCTGACAGATTTTTATGTTCATCAAGGTCATCCTTTTTAACATCCTATACTCTTCCAACTTAATATTGTCTCTTATTTTGAGCTTTTAATTTTATTAGCAATATTCTGCATATGAAACAGAAGTACATATATTACTGAATACTTTAGAATAATTGATTAATTATAAGATATAGCTCTGACAGAAATTTATAATCGGAATTCGGCGGAATAAAGTACGTAACATCTAAGCAAGTTTCGTATATAAAGATGAAGCACGCCTTGCTACGATCATTATGAATTTCGTACGCTTTTTTCGGTGTAATAAATTAGTCAAAGACGCTCATCAATTTTATGACGTGCTCCTATAGAAAACTGAAACCTAAAACATCGTCCGTCCATCACTGCGTCCGATGGCCTCGAACGTGATGGATGATTTTTCTTTCTCATACATTGCAACCCTGCCCAACTATGGTTCCAGTTCGGTTTATAAGCCTTACGCCAAATCTCCTGCAAATAAATTTTGTAATCTATATCCCATTATCCAACACAGTATTATATACCCACATGAATTTTCAATCAGTAGTTTGATTTTTCTTCATACTTTGCATTTTCCCTGTCCGATATCTAATCGAGAATTGATAACAATATATTAAAAATTATATTTCAAGATTTAAACAGGAATTAATCAGTTTCAAACACAATTATTAAATCACATATGATATTAATATACATGCTGATTAATTTGATTATTATATTTTCTTCACGAATGTACTTCCGACTTCATATTGAGCAACATTTGATTTAATGTTTTACACAGACGGAGGCACTGACTTGAGAAATGCATAAAAAATCATACATGTATGCATACACATATCTATATCCACAAAGCGAAGAATGATAAATGGTCTCGTGGAGAGATGCGCGGATAACATAATGAGATATTATTGTGTTGCGGGCCCTGCACGCGGACATAGGCGATCACTCTTGGGCCTAAACTCAAAAATTCGTGAGAGAGATCGCCGCAATGGGCCCTTACCCAATCTCTCCTTTTCCAGGAATTTTCAATTCGTAAAGCAACCTTTTTTCTTGTGACTAATATTGAAAAATTATCGTTTAATGTAGAGATTCGTGGAAAATGATTTCACGATTTACATCTTCCGAAGAAAAACTTTTCAAACGTATAAAATTCACATCTCACGAATAGACAATAGAAAAATTGAAACTTGCAAGATAAATGTGAAGAATTTCGCTATTTTCCGATTTTATAGATTCATTACAAAAACAAATATAAAAATTTCGGGATTATAATTTTCCTTTTGTATTGATATATATCTCTCTCTATCTCTCCAGTGAATATTAAAATAACTATTTTTTATGCTTTCTTCTAAATGGAAATAAAAATTAAACCATTATATCATTATGTTATATTATTATTATATTTTTTATAATTTTATCAACATTTATTCAGTTTGATGGATTTTTAAAAATTTGACACATTTGTTTTATTTTAATGACACTTGAGAAATCAGAAAAGATACATTTAAACTAAATTAAAAAAATCTTTTTTAAACTGAAAACAGTTTAATCAGTGACTCTTTTGTTACGATTTTAAGGGAGTCTTCTGCGTATGAAATTTCGAAAAATCGATTTTTTTTCATATTTCGAATATATAGAAAGTCGACTTAGAAGAACTGGAACGACATTCGCGGTGTTTATAAACGCGTTTTCCCAAAAGTCTACCATTTTTGGACATTTGAGAATTTTCGAAAAAGCTCGAGTCTAAATTTAGCCAACGTGACAGCAATTAAAGAAACACCAAGGTCACTCCAAGGTCGCAATTTTTGAGAAAAAAAATGTATTGCCAACTTTTTTGTAGTCGAAGGATGTGTTAACAAAAGGCAAAAAACCATTCTTTATTATCAAGTGAATTTTTTTTGCAAACCATTCTGAAAAATAGGCTTAAAAGTGAAAAATCTCCTGGAAATCATTTTTAGAGAGTAGAAAAAGAGATGTATAAGAAGGTATTATACAATATAGATGTTGTTCCAGATTATTGTTGTAAGATGGAGGTGACTTCGAATGGAAAGTTGGTTTTGAAGTTTAGAGAGGGTTGAGGGCGGAAGTGAAGTCTTTGACTACATCAGAGTATAAACTAGATTGCAGAGGATTGCAATATGCGAGAGGCGGCGATCCTTGTCATCCTGTCGCTTGGCGACAGGATCTTCCTTGTCCATACTGTCACCTCCTGTCCTTATAGCGCAGTGTTCAGGTTGTCGGGCGCCGAAGGGATCGAGACGGGGGTGATCCGGGTGAACATAGAAGTTGGAGGTTAGGTTAGGGGTTAGGGTTAGATAGAGGATAGGGTGTGTTGTCATGGCTACGCAGCAGGGGGCGGGGCAATCGATACACCCTCGCTCACGCACTAAGCGGACGCAATGCGTTTAAAATACAATGAAACAATGACAGTAGCCGCGAAAGGGGAGCAGTGTCATCGCACCTTTCACTTCCTAGTTCTATGCCATTGTCCACTTCATATGATCCTGGAAGAAGCTTGATAAAATCCTATATAATTTGAAATTTCTTTATTATTAACATAACGCAACAAATGTACAGTCTTACACTTGCGTGGACCGGTTTTGGTACAATAACCGTTTTATTAATGAGTTTTCAATTTGAAATGCGTGGTTTTTCATGAATTCTCACAGTAAGCAGAGTCAATAACTGTCTCACAAAAAGATCGTCGCCTGGCTCATAAGCTGACTATTATAGGTCGATCGACTAAGAACGAGTCTTACTTCTTCGGCGAATGAGACTCGCGGAATGTCATTAAATTCAGATGTTGGGATGAAATAAGAAGGCATGAATGAAGTGGGACTCAAGGTTTTTACTGCATTTGTCAATCACGAGAAAATGGAGATGATTGTGCCCAAGGGGTTTATCGTGGGTTGCTTTTTATGGACCTTTTATGGGGAATATTCGACCATGAGTTCACTGGCAGTGTATTTCATTACGAACTGGCACTCTATACCAAGAAGCACTTTGCATGAACGTTTCTTGCGGAATAATTCCAGTATACCATTTGAGGCATAATGGTCAAGCCCCTCCGATTTAATATCATTTAACTGTATTAACTAAGAATAAAGTACAATTAATGAAACAAGAATTCAAAAGTACCTACATAATATTGTTTAGTTCAGTTTCCTTTAATTTAGTGAAGGAGTGAGAATTGAAGAATGAAAGGAGGTTTAGCTATATATATGGTTAATTGGAATAATACCCTATTTCAATAGGGATGTTTTACATTGTGGCCTATAAAGTTCTCACATATAGGTTGCCCATTCCGTTACGGGATCATGCAACAAAACGGCGTGCTCCACCCACTCCCACTTCTTTTTCTATCCAGTGTATGGTCCACAGACAATTTTTGGCCGTTTCATCTCAGGATGAAACATAATGCGAAGGTGCCAAGGCACAACAGCATGCTCACTCTCTCAACAATAGGAACCACGTGAAAACTTTACTCCGACAATAAGCTTCCAAGTGTATCATTCGGTCATTTACAAGTTTGTGGTCGTTTATCATTCGACCGCCCAGCATTTTTCATCGTGTTTTTATACCGGGCGTGTTCGAAATCTTTTCAGGTTCAAACCATCAAAATTTTGTGTTTATTAGGTCCCTGATTAGATAGCATCAAAAGAAATTTTCCATGCAACCTATTCATAATCAAGTATTTTGAAAAACCTCCGAATTTTCGAATTTCAATTTTCTATAATGAGACTATTTAGATGCTTCTCGTGAGTATCATAAGTATCAGAGGGTAGGTCCCATATAACGTTTCTCTGGAGAAAAAATCATTAAGTAAGACCTGTAGAACTTGAAAAATGCATAACTCAAAGAATACGTTCCTGACACCTACCCGTTTCTAGCTGGAGGGCAGAAACATGCACCTGTCCAGCAGGTAGGTGGATCGACGGAGTCTTCCAGGAATTTGCGGTGAGAGGCTCCAGTCTGTCTGCCATGATCAGGATCATCAGGATCATGAGTTTTGTCTATGATCTGGACCCGTTGGGGGTCGATTTAATGAGTTTTTCTACAGCAGATCATCGCTCGCACTCCTGAAAGCGAAACTGGCAGTCTCTACTGCCTATAGGATTTCGGCCCTACTTAGCTAATACACAAATACTCTAAGAATGTTGACGCATTCAGAAGCCTTCCGGGAAAATCTCAACGAGATTAATGCTTCGTTTTGTAAAAGTTCATTCTAATAGGTTTATCCTCCTAGGGTTTTAGTACAGATTTAGGAATACGATATCGTACCATTCTTCTAAAGTCGACAACTTTGTAAGATGTTGTTTTTATAGTATAATGATGATTGCATCGTTAAATACTTAGGACACCTGGAGGCAAATTAACTTTCGAGAAATATAAATTCTCTAAGGTAATTAGAGAGCCAAATCTCCTGACCTTGGAAAGGACAAGAAGGTAAAAAAGGGGATTAATATGTACCTATTAATAAGAGAGATGCACCAGATGACAGACCTGAATGAAAGAGGCCACATTTAACCAATTCAGAATTCGCAACAGAGAGGTTTGAAGGGGCGCGAGGAGCCACCTGTGCGAATGCCGTGTAAGCTGTAACGTGGCATTGGCGGACATGTGGGCTGCAAAGTGACGGATGGCATTTCGCGGCTCCATATCTCCCCGATTTCTCGCGTGTAATTCCCGTAAAGCCGTTTCGGGACCGGTGCCAAGCCCTGACTCTCGCCTATTTTTATTTCCCCTTAATTTCTGTCAGAGCGTCCTTTTTTCTTCTATTTTTATTATATTCTTTCCATTGGCCGTTCGAGCCTGCATGCATACCATTAGTGGCCGAACGTTAACGGCCCCGATGACCTCCAGCTCTTTCGGTAATTACCGCATCATGTATATAAAACTTTGCCCGTTAAAGAAGCGACACGCTTGTCTTACCGTGGGAACTCTAAACTACTACTACTTTATGTTCACGTGAATTCATCTTCTAATTATTTTCTGCTCTTCAATGAACCATCTTTCGAAAACTAATAAGAACCTTTCCTTAAAGACACTTCATGTTTGATTTATTATGAAGTCCAAGAGTCTAACAACATAAGCTTCAGTTACTATACTGAATTTTTACACTTTTCTTGTTTCAATGTTTTGTTTATCTATATATTAGTATGATTCATAATTACTTCATTGGTACAGCTGATATAATTAATTCTATGTATGATGCTGGGCGGTAGCCAATGTTACAAGGACTATCACATGAAGTGCATCATAATTAAATTACGTGGCTTCCTATATACCTTCTTTATGAAGGTAGTAGGTTGTACTGGTAGCCGTACAGTATTTATACAATGTCTGGTAGGCTTGGTACACAAATATACATTCAATTAGAACAAGTCGAAGAGTTGAACATCGACTGCACCTCATCGTTTTATTTTTTTATATCTTACATTCATGATTCTGATGTTGAAACAAGTACAGAAAAGGATAGACATTTTATACTCCAAACAATAGTATCATTATAAACTGTCGCGTGACGCGTTGAGTTTGAAAACTGCAAAGAAAACAATTGAAGAGTATTATTTATCATTCCACTTCTTTTTCTACCCTTCCGAGAGCAGTTGAAGCTGGAAGACTCCACCCCTCGTTGAATGCGGACTTTCCTCCTACCGGTAAGCGTAAGAAAGTGATTAATTACGCTTCTCAGCTCAGGACTGGTGGCTCGTTGTTTCCCGAAGCAGGTCGACCAGCTCTTGGGCAACAATATGCCCCTTCTCAACATCTCTGAAGAGCGAACACCATCTCGCTTCATCGTCCGTCTGCCCCGTGGACTTGAACCCGAGGAGAATCGATCCCTTTTTGTCCGCGTCCACCACGAAATATTAGAGAAGAACTTTTCGCCGACTCAAGATCGTGCACCTTGTGCATCTCGAGTCCTTCTTTATTCTTATCCTTTTTTTATTTCCTCTCTTGATTGACCATTCATTCGTGATAATTTCACGATTGGGCTCATTCTTTCAAATATTCTTAAACATCTTGCACTTAAATTTCATATGTAAGAATTTGACTAGGTCAATTAGTAGCCTTAAATTAATGCATTTTATTGTTCTTCGAACATCAGTAATGGTACACTTTTTGTATAAATAACTACTTATTTTTTTATAAATAATATTAAGACTTATTAAAATTTTTTCATGATTTTTCGAAGATTTTATGGAATTTTAAGATATTTTTAAGAATTATATGAATTAACCATTCTTGCGTCAAACTTTAAGTGTTTATAGTATTTTAAAGACATTTTTAGAGGGTTTTAAGAGAATTTAAAAGATTATCGGGGAATTAAAAAAAATTTCATGAAATTTTTAGGTATTTTAGAGTTTTTGACAATTTTTTAAGGGATTTTAACCAACTTTATGTGATTTTTATAAAGACTCCTATGACTGTTGAAAAATTTGGCGAAATTTCAAGGGATCTAAAAATGTTTTCATGGAAGTTTAAGGGGTTTCTGGTAATTTTAAGAAATTTCATGAGATTTTGACAAATTTTTAAGCGACTTAAACGAATTTTAGTTAATTTTAAAATTCCTCCCAGAATTTCAAGCGATTTAAAAAGATTTTTATGACTTTTAAAAGACACTGCAATATTTTAAGGGATCTACAAAATGATGAGATATTTCATTAAATAATTAGGCTGAAGTATCAAACGTCTAATTTGACGAAATTTTATTTCTTTTTTTTTCATTTCAACTGATAAATATATTTGGAAAAAGGTCAAAAATAAGCTTTTTAAAACATTTTAATCTGCATTATGCTACACCAACATGGCAATCCTTCAGAAAAAAACATTATATAACAGTTACATAACATATTAATTTTAATCACATTTTATTTTATGTGAATTATGTTTCAAACACTGCCAAAATACACAATTATTGCGCAGAAAATCGTGGTTTCAAACTAGACGGTCCATTTTCGAATAAAAATGATTAAATGTGACATTTGTGACTAATTCCATTTGAAAATTATTTAATATTACCTTCTGAATAGGTCTGGTCAAAATTGTCACACTTTATTAATTTTTAAGGGGAAATTGATGTGTTTTAAGAAAATCGTTTTTTGAGAAAGATTCCAATTTTGTTTGTTCTTGTTACTGGAGAAATTAGTAATTTTTTAATAATTTACTATTAATTAGTAAAATTCAACAAATTCAATTTGAGAGAGTAACAACTATAAGTACACATTTTAATTGTGACATCAAGTTTCTTGTTTATATAGTTGAATTAGCTAATCATATCATATCATATCATGTCTTATCTCATCCGTGACTGAAGAGTAAAGAATTGCAGTTGATGAGATGTGCAAGGTGGCCGATAGTGTAAAATATACCGCAATAGAAGTTTACGCGGATGAACACACGAATTACTGCGACGAAGCGATTAATTTACTCGCGGTGGCTCAATGAAGATCTTTCGGTCAATGAACATGGCAGAGGCTCTTACTCGCCAAGTCAACCTACGTCACCCCTCAGCAAACTCATAACACATAACTAGTCCCAAGGGGCTGCTTGTGACACTTTCATCCCCCATCTCTTTATCCTGACGACTCGGGTCACGTGTTTCTCTCAATTCTGCTCCTCTATTAAAACATTGTATCTGAGAAATTGAAATTTCCATCTCTTGTTAACTTGCATGTGTATATTAATAGTTTCTTTGTTTTGTTATTTGGCAATTATGTAGCTACACGTAACCATCTGATGAAATATTTTCATATGGAGATTAAATAAAATAAATATTTATAAAGATTCTCGTACAATTTCCCTTAGAGTATACTTCTGAACAATTCTCAATAACCTCCATTTTTTGAGTCCTCACTGAAATAAATCTTCTTGGGCCGATATTTCTTTTTACGCGGACGTTCCATTGAAATCGTAATAAGTGTTGCTCCAATTTCTCGCTTTGCTCGAGTAATTTCAGCAGAGAATATCAAATTCATAGCGACCGCCTCGGCATTACCATAAATAATGCAAACAATCACGCGGCTGCCACCCTCTCCAGCATAATGCAACGAATTCGCACCAAGGACAAAGACGACCCCATCCCGGACCTCGATGTGCTGTAAATCATCGTCCCGTAGATGCGATATCTAATGTCTCTGAGTTTAGGCTTGTGTCGTTACAGTCTCACGCGTGTTTTTCGTCGGTTCGAAATTCTACTCTTATACATGTTCCATGCTCGGTGCTTTTATGGCGGGTGCGTAGATCCCGGAAGTCTGCGTAAACCGGAATCCATGAGGGGGTATGAGTCGAGTGGCTGTAATGGTGGTAGAGGGATGATGATGGTGTTATTATTGTTGTTATCACAGGGCGTGAATCCCCACAATAATATACCAACATCAATACTTTCTTCCATGATTTTACCGCTTTCCGAACCGCATGGGAACGACGGGATGCTATTATACGAGACTCGGAAAACATAATCCTGCACCCTATTCTTTTCAAGGAGGTCGAGCGATTGATTATTATTACGTGTTGAGAATACCAATTTTTGCGCTAAATATTAGTTTTAAGAAACTTCTATTTTTAAGAGACTTCTATTTTTAAGAAGAGTTCTAATTTTTTATACTACGTGTTAGGATAGAAGCTGACTTACGTAAGAGATTTCATTAAACGAATGTTGTTTAAAAATGAGAAAAACACATGTGCCTGCTTAACATCAATTAAAATATCGACCGCTTACGTTCGATTTTAAATAGCTTCATTGGGAGCTTGATGCCATGAATTCCAATGATCAGAGTCTGATTTCCGAAGTGAGCAAAATCCTTGTCTATACCTCTTGTATTTTAATGTCAATTTAAAGAAACATTTCTTTGAATCAAATAAACTTTTTCTAATTCAAAGAAACTGTTTTCTGAGTTTATAAAGCATCTGGATATTCAGCATAAATAATTTAGATATTAAACAGGTGACCAATAAATTCAACCTAAATATCTACATTATATTAAGTTTGAGTAACGAGGTAATCAAAGGCTAAATATCTATATGTTCATGATGAATATCTAGACATTAGACATTTTTCTTCATGTGGAATGGAAATTAAAGATACATCGGTTAGCATAAACCGATTAATAAATCAAATTTCAAGTTTATTATATAAATGAGCTTATGACAGTATTTTGATAGGTTGAAATTCTTAAATAAACTATATATATGCTGAACACTTAATAAGTATATAGGATCGATGGATGGATCGATGTTTTGCTCGCGAGCTTCGATCGTCTATCCGTCGCGATCAGCGACCACCCGATGAGTTGATATCATCCTACCATCACTTTTGTATGTCCCACCATCTCAAATTTTTGTCAATTTGAATCAATTAATTTCTTAGCTGGCTTCTTAACTAAATAATAGAAATATTAACATATTTATAATTAAGATTCGCTTCGTCGCTATTCATTTTTTTATTTAAATTCGCTACTTTCTCCGCTTTTATACTTCTATATATATTACTATGTATAAGCGAAAGGTATCAATGTTCTCTAATCGAGCTTCTACCTTTTTTGAAATCTTTTTGTTGACCTCAAGAGCTATTTGTCCATCAATATTTCGTTTCAATACGTCCGCAAAGTCGGCTGGCGCGTAACTGAAGGGACTTTTTTGCAGAAGAATGACGAAGGGCCCTCCTTGGGCAGTTCGTATCCGTAGATTGGTTGGCAGGCATAAATATTGTATGTTGCCGGAGACATATTTATTGGCATCTGTATACACTACCGCTAAAACATGACTACCAACCCACAATCTCCCCGCTAATGTGTATGAATAAGGTATTTCGTGTTCCTAGTGAGTCTTTTTATGGAATCGCGTGTGCATGCACAGTAATTTCGTGACCGATTGTTTTGCGAATGATGCATGAAAAATTATGAATTCTTTCAAATTTGCCAGACCTTTTTCATTCAAATTGAGAATATCTTTAACATTGCTTCCATATTCTTATGAATTCTATGCCATGTCTCATTTCATACATTGCAAGTTTATATATTCCCTTTTAGAATTTGATAAATTATAAGATACCACAATGCAATAATTCCGAAGATATTCCTTCATCAATCATTCATTATTTAAAATAATCTTAATCTAAAATATTGACATCATGACATTAATCAATCGATAAAAAACTTAGTATGATATGCCTAACACTAAAAATTGGAATAACTAAATACTAAACGAGGTATAAATCGTATCAGAGGCGCCACTTTTCTTATTGGCTCCATAGCAAGCAATTTAACTGTGCCAATTATTTGTCTCTACACCCAAGCATCGGCGGATCAGACTGGCGTCGTTGGTGGTTCGAGTAAAAAGCAGTGTCGCCGCGCTTGATCGATAATTGTGGTCAGAAAAACGAGAATACACTGTATACGAGGACGTCTATTAACCTGACAATTAATCGGTCGCTGCTCACAATCTACAATCCAGAAGCTTGTGTATCTGGACACATATGCGTCTCTTCTCCTTAGTACACATTTGTTACCATCCCAATTAACTTGTGAAATAGAATACGCGACTCGTCGATCAAAACATTAGAGATATTGTCGAAAGTAACCCGATCTTCAAGAATCCAGACGCAGGGGTAGAAGGTCCACTAAGAATAAATATTATATATAGGGATGCGTCTTCCTAAGCAGCGACGGAAGGTCGGGTCGTTTCAACGGGCAGCGGGGCTACTTGATTAATCTCGCTTCGTAAATTTTTATTCTGATATGTATTATCCGCTAGCTCTTATGAACCATCAGTTTCTGTCTGGGTGTCCCTGTCTGGATTATGTTTTATGAAGTAGTCACTCAGGACTTCCGGCTCTTTCACGTGTTGAAAGCTGCGTACTTAAAATCAGTAATTTGGTCAGAACAATTAAAATAATCAAAGCATGTTCTGTAATGTTATATAGAGAGAGTGTTTAGGTAAGGGCTGGTGCTGGTATAACTACCTACCAGACTAGATAGTGTTAGAAACCAAATTAATTATCCGAGGGGACGGGATTGTTAGCGGATGCTGGTCCACTACAGAGGTAGAGGTAGTCTATTCATCATGCCTTAAGCACAATTTCCATACTGCTATATAACTACTGAAAACGTGTGGATAATGTGCGTATATAATCTACACTCCCTGCAAAGTACTTACACATCGTCTGACTGGACAACACGATTAATTCTTTCCTCTCCGTACAGTTACGAGATCATCATCCAGATATCACGACAGGAAGTCAGTAGCTATGTAGCTACTTCCAAGTGTAGACTGGGAGTTTAGCGTGTGCCTGCTTGCTCATCTCAAATTTCACATATCGTCTACTCGTCTTAGCATTGAAATCCGATCCAGTGTTCTGAGAATGCGGTGAAATGAAGTGCTTCTTGAAAAAAAGCTTGCACTTACAATCAGGATTTATTCTGTATTTTGAGGATAACTGCATTATCATGATAGAAATCTTATGTTATGAGGTAGGAGAGATGTCGATGGAGGATGGGAGACAGTCAAACAATGCAACAATTTCTGATTTGATTTTCTGTTGAGGGAATGCAATTGGCAGTGTGTAGGGTTGGTAGGCTGGCAGGACAGGAGACTCAGGACAGAAGCAGTTCAGTAGCGATTTGATCCTGTCGGGGACAGGACGTTGCCGCCCCTGCGATTACAGACGAAGACGAGATCGTGGATGGGGGCCATCCCCGACCGTCTCTGGCTGTGACAGCTTCACCCTCCTCCTCATCGTCCTCTCGTTCACCGTCCCAATTCTCTCTACCCCTTCACTTCCCTTTACGTTGTAAATCATTAACATTTTCGTAACAATTAGCACCATCCCAAATTTCCAATTTTGCATTAAGAATCAAATCACTGATTGAGAATAAAACAATCCAGCTTGGTCGAGATTCGATCCATTTTTTTATTTTGATAATTATTGACTTCCCTTGTTACCATATGGTATATAAACGAGCATTGGTCTCAATATGTAGACATTATAGACACGAATGCAACCAAAGAATCACTACAATATCTCATATACGACACTGGATATGGGGTTGGCAGGGGGTCCAAAGAACATTCGTTTTCGCGTTCTTCAGGCCCGCGGCCACATTAACATTCCTGCACCAAAATTATTTATAGCTTCATCCGAGATCGTGAAATGTAAATCAGATATTCTTCTAATTTGGGCACTCGGGTGGTACGCGTGTAAACTACACATTCAGCAAAGGAACCTTATTATCTTATGTCATTAATCTGAGATCGATTTCTCTCAGCGTGCAAAATGCAGTTTTATTAATCTAAATTCGCCTACTTCGTGACACTGTGATTTTTCAAAAGTGTTCAATCTAGTATTTATTGGTATTTATTTTTCATCCAAGCTTCACCCAAGCAATTAATAATCAAATTCTAATTCTGGAAATTCATTATTTAGGTCGGCAGCCAGACATTTACTGTCGGTCAAAGTTTAGTAACCAACTTTGGCCGAAGATTGGCCCGATTATCGGTGTGATATTAAGGCAAGATGAGAACATCAAATGA
>JAUESI010000008.1:669924-685471 GCA_032275145.1 Synergus laeviventris | reverse complement strand
AAAACTTCACTCGATTAATTTATTACAGTAGACTCCTGCACAGAAGTAATTGAAGTCTGTTATAAGATTTCACAATTGTATTCCAATGAATTAGCATTTCGACACACTTGTTGATGATAGAGTTGATAACACTGATTAAACATCAATTGCTGAATCACATTAGGGCACAAGGGGGTGGAGATTTAGATTCACCTGACTCCTTCCGGCTACGGAACAGGGTTGGGGAAGAAGATGCGAGAGAAAGGTAGATAAAAAAAAAAGCAGCATACAGCCATCTGCATTGCCCACGTGAGAGAAACGAGAGCCGAATGAGAATGAGAGCCAGAGAGCGCAATTTGTAGCCGCTCTCATTTGTCACTGCACCTCTTGCTCTTTCCTCCCTTGACCTTTTACAAAGTGGCGTCGTAGCTGATGGATACGCAGTCACTATTTATTATTACGAAAAATAATTAAAATAAAAAACAAATATCAGAACATGTCCAAGTATTACGAAAGCATTTTTGAGATCATTTTTAGTCCCCTCCATGGTAAACTTATAAAACATTCGCTATAAAAAATGGTACAATCAGTACTTTACAATCTAGTTAATTATTTAAAAAACAGTAAGTTTAGTTAAAATATTCATGAAATAAAAATTCAATGATTTGAGTATAAAACTATAAACGTTGGGTTATAAAAATTGTAATATATAGTAATTTCATTAATAATCTGTCTGCGATCATAAATTATTAGGTCATAAAGATTCTACCAGTTTATGTTTTATAAAATGTTTGATACTTAATACTAAAAATGAGAAATCGTCTGGCTCCGTATATTTCTTTCACTGATGTGTCGTCTACACCTACCTCTTTTCATTCCATCTCTCTTGCACAGTTTCGACGAATTCTCTTCTCTCGCACTTCGACCCATCTGGTTTTCTCGATTGGTCCAATCTCAAGGAGTAATACACGAGGAAAAAAGTACATTCGCTGCATAGTGTATGATATAGTGGTCCAGTGAAACATGGGAAAACCTCACGATTATTGCTACCATGTATCGTGCTGTGGCAGGGCAAAGTACTCACAAAACTAACGTCTATAATTTGCATAATTATCGAAGGCGATGAACACTGTGCTTACCAGATTATAACTGACAAATGAATATACAAAAATATATATATCAATTTATTACCTTTATAACTTATATGTTACTGATTGCATTTCTAACACTTTTTCGTTGGAACTATATTCTCAGTCTCAGTATAAATTAAAGTCAGAGTTCAGAATTTAAGTCATAAATTTGAAATTGAGAAAAGACTGATGCTTATTAATTTCTTTTACCAACTTTTTGATAATTAGTTATGGTTACACAGTTTTGAAGAAATTTTGAAGAGATTTTGCTTTGATATTTACGAGGAATTCAGATCATGAACTTTTTTTTTGCGGCATGAATCGAAGGGCATTGTAAAAATTACAAAGCGAAATGACTTCATAAAAGGCGCCAATTCTAGGAACATCAATGAACACGACTTTCGATGTTTCCGTGAGCAGTGAACACATCTCTCAAGCTTTGGATCTAAAAAGTGCCTGATGAAGCCAAATAGTATTCCGGTATATTAACACGTAACACATCAAATCCCGTTTACAAGGCGGGACGCGCAGGTACACAAAAGTTGACGGGCGTCATATTTTATGTCCAGTAAAAAATAAATATTTAAAAAACTACGACCGAGCAAAACGGAACGCGAGCCATTGACACAGAGCGGGTATAAAAGTCCACGTAAATTCGAGACTAGTTAGGGAGCATAAAAATCTTAGAAGATCGTATGGGTTGAGCTCGGAAAAAAATCATAAAGTCGATTCATTAACCGTGTCTCTGAAAGGCAAGTGGGTGGACTTCGTCTGCTAGTTTGTTCGTTGTTGCATTCCTGCTTCATTGCATTTGGCTAAAGTCAAAAGTGAAGATTCTTTACGGCTAATAAAATACAGCGACACTCGTTAGGACAGACGCTGGACGTTTTTGAACAATTTTAATTTTAATGAGCACTTTATTTTAATTCTTCCTCATCAAATGAATTAGAGTCAAGTATATTTGTCGGTTTATATCCTCGCGGATTTGCTGTTTTATTTTTTAGTTTGCTGCACGTTTATTCCCAATTGTTTGGATGGTTTATGAATAACAGTGGCAATGTAATTTGTGATGGCTTAAATTTTGATTAGTTTGATTAATTTATTCATTGATTGCTCGTAATAAATCAAGTGAATTCAGAAATTAAGCGCCTAACCATTCTTTCGAGGAAACCATATGTCTATTCGAGCAGACATCGCGTGAAAGCGGACGTTCCTATGCGCCGCTGCCACAACAGAATGGGTCCAGTGGTATTATTATAAATTATTTATTTGCATTTCCAAATGATCCTTGAAAAATCACAGTATTATGCTAATGCGATGATTAACATATAGGGGAGACCCAACATGATATTTCAACTCGCCTCACCGTTTAGGCTTTAAGCACTGTTGGAGTTTGAGCGAGTTCATTTTCTTTGGACTACAAGTGACGTAACGGAAAAAAATACACAACTTGAACAATAACAAACACCAAAGCAAAAAGTTGAACATCTTACTTTTCAAATGAGGCTTATGATACCTAAATACCTATTAGCTCAATTTTGCCAGTGATTCATTTATTTTAAAGAATAAAGTTCCTGAAACCGCGTGAAAAGTGACCCCGTGAAGGGATTTTTGCAGAGGCTCACTGATGAGTGGCGTTTGAGGTATCATAAGATACGCAAACGTAATTAACGTTGGCCTATCATTATGTAGTAGCGAGGCCACTCCCCCGTCACATTATATGTTTATAAATCAGCCTCAGCAACGAATAAAACACAAAGAAAAAAAAACGCACGGTGCGCCTCTGCCCGCCAAGAGAGCAGGTAGAGGAATTCTTATGCTAATGATTTTATGACCAGGGAAACGAATGCTCGTCATATTTTTAATCGTCCGGGTTTCCACAACGCGATTCACGGCATGACACCGCGGAACGAGATACGGAAATCATCTTCCTTTTCGTTTTACCTAACGACTCTGCTCGACTCATTTTCATTCTTAAATTCGCGTCCTCCCACGTTAACCATTAGGGACTAAGTTGTGAACTTCATTATTTTCTTAATCTCCGTTTAATAATTGTTTAATCGCATTAACAGAAAATTATGTGAATCTGATAATTCCTGAAAAACACTCATTTCCATGTAAAATAAAGGACATAAAAACTATCAAAAAGTGGATAAAACTTTTCCTTTTGAGAAGTACGGGTATGATAAACGACGAGACATTAAAACAGCAAATATGGACATGCAGTCGATTCAATTTCGAGTATACAAGAGCCCATTTGAGTTGAAAAGCTCTACTCGTTAGTAGGGCAACGTCTTCCGCTATTGAATAATGTGGGAGTGTTTGCAAGTGTGTGTATGTGTTCGCACGTGTCCATATGTGTTCATATTTGTACATGTATGTACATGTGTTTCATGGGTTTTATGTGTGCGTGAGTATGATCTACGGGGGTTATTACAACGTCGTCTCACTGGAGAATATGCGAGCCTTCTACTCTTTGGCCCTTGCCACGATATAACATCCTCCCGAGGCACCAGAAAGCTTTCGAATATAAATACAAAGGCCTGGTCCTTCCTTATACCTTCTTCGTTCAGTGCATGGTCCCGGATTTAAGGAATTAAGTTCGTGCACGATGTCTGCATTCCAAAAAAATAGACACAATTGAAACTATTTTATTGCTTATAATATCGTTCAGTAGATATTAGAAGTGTAAATTTAACTTCTTATAAAACATGACACTATTTCTCTGACTTCCTCATAATAATTTCTTCACTGGCAAGACTTCATATTTGCAGTTATTGTTTTTAATAGCTCCTTGGTCGCAAACAACACGCGGTTGCAATGAGGAACGAGGAGCTTTAGTGGCAAAAAGAATAGTTTACTTTATACAATGGTCCTGGTAGATTTATAAGTGTTTCGGCTACAGACGACCCCCGGTGAGAACCATCTTGGATTCGATGTTTTCGCGGTTATAAGTCGTTACAAGACTGCTCCCTATACCGGTACATACTATACATCTATATATCATACCCACATATGATGTGTATAACTATATATATCTTATATTTCAGATACTCCTTCAAAACTAATCAGTGCAATTACTGGATCTCTTCCCGATATATAACCTTCCCTATCAAGAAACATTCGGAATTACATTACTCGATGGTCATGCAGTTAGCTTGTAAATTGAGGTTTTAACGGAAATGCTAAGTGTGGATTCCATGTAAAGAATCCCTGTAATTACAACTTTTCTTTTAGTGAATATATAGTTAAAGATATTGCATTTAATTTACACATTTGATGCTTCATTTATCCTTTTCAGGAGAAATTCTGTCCGGAGGAATTTAACGGTTTATGATATTATACAACTTTGATAAGATAGATTTCTTTGTTACGATAGCATTACAGTCATTTTTCAATGAAAGGTGAATAAAAATGGAATCTGCGACAGGGTATCGAGCATGATATATAATCCTTTTAATCTTCTTACGTAAATCGATTGACTTAACTTGTGTGGAAAAATTTCATGGCATTATGAACATATAATATAATAATAATGTATATTTTTATACAATTTTGTACCAGAAATATTTTGTCATATTAGAATGTTCAGACATTGAATCTGAATCTTCTGATGATGGAAATTGAAAATTGTAATTTTTTATGTATCTCTCTAACTTTTAAGTCTTTTAACAAACGTACTTTAATAATTTATTATTTTGCATTTGTATTCCCTCAGAAAAATCCGCATGCCGAATAATATTAGAATTAAATATTATTTTTCAGGTAACCATCAGTCCGCCTTATTGGTTCCACCATTTTGTTTTTGAAATTTTTGACACCGGATTCGTAATCAGCGACCCCAAAAACCTGAAATTTTTCCACAAGGAACGGTATTTTGAATTCACATTATATAGTACCAAAATTTCCTGTTCATTCATGATTTTTTCCAAATAAAAAGTTGCATTTCTTGAACCTCTTTTTCAAAGTTTGCAAATAAAAATATAGGTACAATTCCATACAAGGGTACATGATTTGCGTGTTTATATATAGATAAAAACGCATTTAGTTGACTCTCTGGTCGCGTGACTTTGCCGTATCAATTATGACACCGTGTTTCTTAAATATAGATCTTGCATTCACAAAAAAGCATAGGTTCTCTAATAAAAATGACAAACGACGCAAAAAGTGCAGTTAATTTTACACCCGATTGTGTTTATCAGACTTTTTAGGGCAACTTTTTAAAAAAAACGTATAGGCTTGAATTAAACACATAACGGATTAATGCTTGAGGAAAAAAAAAATAAGATTACGAATTATATTAATGATTCATTATGCGTATATAATTTATGTATGCCTATATATAAACATGAATGATTTTTGATAGAAGGGGTTGCAATTTCAATCGAATTTATAAATCCCAAAGCGGAATATCTGATCGTTGACGTGGTCGATTAATTTCGATCGACAAATACCGCACTTGATGCAGACAATATAAAAAATCATCGATCACACAATCATGAGATCTACAGACACCTCGAGTAACTCTCTATCTTTCCTGATCTCGTCAGGGGCGTGTCATCTTGATCTGATCCGACCCCCTCACCCTCCACCGAAATTCCGGCGCGCCTGTGCGAGATGTAATAAAATCATCCGGGCCCGGCCAAATAATCATCTGACGAATTCATCTAGATATCGGGCAATAAAACCCATGGCTCGTTGAATCCGATGGTATCTATCACTCCTTTTCTTGGTTGCCTAGACCGTATAGTGGCGCCAAGAGTTCCAGCATTCCACCAGCAACTTCGACATCTCATCTTTTTTTTCGTTCCTTGCTAAAATATTGCAGAGATTCTGATTGTCGATCAGCTTAATACATGTTTCTTTTTTCATCCTATGATCTCTAAACTCCTATCTTGATTACCTGGACAGTAGATTATGTGAACAAGACATTCCTATAAAGTGATAAAATATTTATATTTTTCTATAAGAATTTAATATACATATTCTTTTATAGTTTATATATGATAGAATTTAAGTTTAATTTATTAGATGCCATTTCAATTCTCATTAAAGATACTATGTTTATATAAACATTAAATCTCTTATAAATATTAAAATATTCCATAAAATTGAAAGTTAAAAAATATTAATAAAGTTTAAAGATTATTTGAGTCATAACCGTTATCTGATAGAAAAGGAACTTTTATATAAAATCAAGTTTCTTCAGATGTTGAACAATTTGATACAATACTTTTGTGTCGCCTTGTATAATTAAAAGGCACTACGCGTCTCTTGGGTTTGCTATAAGCGGGTTTTATTATTTATCGACGCGACGTAATCTGGGGACCGAAATCGAGCTTCGAGACATTTCGCTGGTCGATATTCTCCTAAGACGTCGACAAGGGGAATGCCTTGGCACATTTTATTATCTTGTTCGTTCATAAATTTTGCTACGAAAATAAAATATGTACAGTCCTAACGGCCCAAAAAAAGCCTCAGATATTTTCTACGTATCATCTTTGTGCTTTCAACTTGTTGATTTGCAAAAGGGGTAATGACAATAAAAACATTTTACTGATATCGTATGATTGAATCAATGGAATAATCAATAAAAGAATCCTTCAAAGTCTCAAGTTATGCATAAAATAACTTTTTGCTCAAAAGTATAAATTAATACTTTAATATGTTTCTTACTGAGATTAAATTTCATGTACCTTTATTTGAAACTTGTAATCTCCCATAACATAAAATACTTACAAAAGGAAGCGGTAATTTTGAACTCGTTAAATCCTTGATACTTATATTTTAATTTGTAATAGGTACACTTTTGCAGCATGGGTTATAAAAGTAAAATAATTCTCATTTTTAATATACCTCGCATCATTCAATATATTTCGAATCGTTGAAAAACAAATATCATATGGTACAGTCGCTGTTTTCAATAATTCATTTAGGTGGCTATGCATATACATTATACACAACGAAGAGAAATAATAATTATTCCAATAAAGTTACTTACAATTATACTTACTCTCTCAGACATTCTTTACAATTTATACGCTTACATTTTCTTTTCAATTCTCATAATTTTTAGATATCTAATATGTACAATATATCACACAATAAAAATCGCAGTACATATTTTACACTGAACACGTAGCACAGGTTGTCTTGCTTAATTTAAATTACTTTTTTAATCTTTCACACATTATTTACAATCTCACCATTTTGAAAATAATATCCAAGTTGAAATATTGAATATAGCAATTTAAATTTTGATAAAATGTCTATATAAACTGTTCATTATATAGCCATTCTTCTATACGAATTGTAAGTTACTAGATTATAATATTTTTGTTTAAATATCTATAAATCCTCTGCAGCTATCACGATAATAAAAGCACGCCGAAGATCTTCGCATAGAGAATAGAGATATACATTTTCATTGATATTTTTTTAAACAATTTTTTTAATATTCCTGAGTCAACAATCACTGGGAGCCAACATTTTCTAAATACTTTGAATCAGAGAGACATTAATAATTTTATATTGCACATGGTGTAAAGTATTCTTTTTTTTTTTGAGTTAAAAATTTTGCATCTGCTTTCAATGGTAAATTAATTAAGGTATAAGTATTAAATTGTATAAGTATAAGTTGTTTGTTTTTTGTGGTCCATTAAGATTGCGTTGTCAAGAATGTTATAAAAATATATTAAAAGAATGGAAACAATCAATACTTAATTTTTATCAGCAGATTCAGGTGTCGACTATAAAGAAGCATATTAGGCGCGTGCACATCGGAAATCTGAGGCTAGCATTATTTGGTTTGGCGTAAATTGAGGCACGAACGTGGTTGCACTTGTACATTCTTCTTGATGCCAGTTTTAAAACAACTCCTATCCTAAGATTCCGTCTACGTAGTTTAAAATACATTTTAGTAATTCGAAGCCTCAAAAACATTGAATTCGTGACAACACATATTTTACAAAAAATAATCTTCTTAAATAGAAAAACCATTAAAAAAAATGTAATGCCAGGCTTCAATTTTTTAAAAGCTTTTATTTCAAGACATTTAATATTCCAGCAAAATTCATTTTGTGTGACAATTTTGGCTTTAATTCCTAGTTATTTGGTATTTTATCGAATGATGTAACAATCTTAAGGGTGGCTTTAAATGTATATTGAGATCTTTGAACCATTATTACGATACTTCGCGGTCTGAATACTGAATAAATAGAAGAAGAAAATTTACATTGAAAAAACACAATAGCCAATAAGTAAATCATAATTTGGTAGAATTACATCCAGCTTAAAAAGTGTTACGAAAGTAGCAAATTAAGAACAAACTAAATCATTTAAATTCACTTTTTACTCCATATTTTAAGTCCTGCTTCATAAAATTATTCAGTTTTTTTTTGTATATTTGTTTAACAGTCAAATTTTATGAAAAGAAGTCATTTTTTAACAGTAATAAAATCGGAGAAGTGCAATATGCGCTACAGAAAAAAATAGACCTAAATATTCGAATGCAAAAAATTTCCAATTACATAAACCGATTTCGATTTGATAAAAATTAAAAACTCTGCATAAGAATAAGTAATAAATTCTGATCAGAAAAGATCAAGAAACTCTCGACGTGCAATGTTTCGATCAAACTAATTGATTCAAATAATCGATTCTCGCAAAGAGGTTCCACAGCCAAGCATCGATGACGAACATCGAAAATAAATTCAAGCGATCTTCAATTGACCTATTCCCACAAGCAGACATGTATAATCTGGATCAGTCTAGGAGAACCAGTCATGCTATTTTTGATTAGTAGTTTGGTGAATCACTCAAGGACCACGACGACTACGACCATCCCTGTTTAGGATCCTCCGTCACTCAGCGACGTCATGACAGGTAAAGTTCAAAAATTCACCCACAGACCAATCCGGAGTTATGTCAGAACTCTTAGGGAAATCAAACTAGTAAGCAGCCGCTTGATGATGCATCAAAGGGTTGAAGTGATGTCCAAGATGGTGAGGAGGTGGACCTGGCAGGGGACTATGTTGGGAACCTACTGCAGGTGGTTGACAGACATACCATTCCGTCAACTCTGCTCCTCTGGATGAGAGGTGTGATGATGCCGAATTTGTTGTTACTGTTGTTGTTGCAGAAACAACTGTCTGAGGTTGAGGTGACTCATTGTGTCCTGTTACTGACAAACTGCCTCCACTACTACTGCTCTCTTCACCCTCACTTTCATATCCGCCTCCGAGTTTTCCTTCACCCAATGTCATTCCGTGCACCTGAAGAAAACAAATTTAAAGTTAGATATGCGAATTTCATTGAAATAAGTTTCAAGATAAGATTAAAGAAAACGAGTAACGCATTATGAGAAAAGGAGGGCAAAAATATAAAGGATTTTAACCGGATAGAAAAGATTGCAACATCAAGAAGAATGTCTTGTCCCTCGTTCTTCAGTTCTAGAACCTCCCTTCTCAAATCCCATCGAGCAAATCTCTGAGACTGGCTTCCGCGAATTATTTAACGTCGGCGGCGAAAAATCAAGATCGCCATCATCATCATCAGCTAACACTACCTATATATTGAACACGTATCTCGGGAGTTGGGTAAAGTGGTTTGTTCTGGTCTGCAGGTAATTTCCCATTAAGATTCCATGCTCGGTCGCGCGTAAACTTCACTAGGCCTGACTTCTCTTCCCTCTTTATTTCTCCATCTCCAGAAGATGGACAGAACGTCAGCTCTTCTGCTACTTGCGGAAGATCATCGAGAAAGGTCAGGAGAGTTTAGGGATTCTTTTTTAAATGGCAAGCGGTTAACTTCTCAACTCAGTTGAGTTGTGCTATTAGGCTGCATTCGAGTTCAGAGAGGCCTTTTATATTTAGAATTTATCTTTATAAAGGAATTTATAATTGTAGCTAGAAGATTTAATTGTTATGCTTTCTGAACTCAGGGTCCTATATTTATTAACCTGGATAAAGATCGTAGAATTTGGGGGACGAAAGACCCTTCTGACTATAATAACTGCTTAATTACTAAAAGTATACCTATGCATTTTTTCCTGTTTTACTGAATCTGAATCTTACATTGGTATTCCGACCTAAAAATAATGCAATAAAGCCAGACTAGAATTAGGGCAAACTTATCAGGACCCCACGTGAACCCCATCACTGGTATATAAAAAGTAAATTAAAAAAATGGACACATACCTTCATATGTTTGCGCAATGAACTTGGATGGGTGTAAGACTTATCGCAGCCGGAAACTCGACAGTTGTAAGGCTTGTCTGACGTGTGGACGTGACTGTGCTTTTTCCTATCACTGCTGTTCGCGAATCGCCTGTCACAACCAGAGTACTCGCACTTGAAGGGTTTCTCTCCTGAAAAAGACAAATTAAGACATTAATAACATATATAGTGATTCATTCTAATGGTATAATGTGCATACATTTCATAAGATGTTGATGATTATCATTTCCTTTTAAGTAAGAATACAAAGAATATGATTTTTTTTTAAATGACTAGTTTTGGGAAGTGCTGGCTGTAGCAGCGAATGGGAGATATCGAGAGATAAGGTCCCTGCATGCGAATGGTTGCCATAGCCGCAGAGCGCAACGACGGCGGAACGACGGCGGAACGCCCGAGAATCGTGTGGCGTGACTTTATTTATTTCTACCGGAAGTTGACTGGAATATATTTTACCAGCGACCCCCTTCGATCCTCCTGGCACTCTTGAGAAGAGCGGAGGCGCGAAACGGAAACGCAAAGTTGGCGGATTTTTTATGAGGAAAATGGCGACTGGTCGCACTTTTCTTCTGACAACGACGAGGGCGAACTCGAGATAGCTTTTCAGAGTAAAATAAATAACATGAGTAAAATAAGTAAAGTAAGATAAGTAAATATTGAAAAGCTTTATTTTATAGTGTAAAGTATCATATTTCAAAAGACATGCAGGTGGGAATCTTCACACCTGATGTTTTCTTTTTATCTGTTAAAAGTCCTGACACCCTGCTTCTAGCTTATCCAAGTCTTATTCCACAAAGTAAGGATGCATCTCGGGACAAGCTAATTAATTTTAGTGCTATCCTCAAGATGCAGCGGTACTTATTCGTCTCACGTGCGAAAAGCACGATAACGATGGTAGTTCCGACGAGTTATCGCTGTGACACGGATTATATTCAAATCACTCAGTTTCCTGTTGGGTACGCAACTGCCATAAAACGACTGCAAAAAGAATTTGAATATTCATAACATAGGGGAGTATCACTCCTTAAAATGTTCGTAAGAATTTTATGTACTGTAAATAATGCCAAGCTTTTAAACACGAAATTAACATTCTGACGAAGAGAAAAAAAATATATATAATACAATATCGATTTGATTTCTATTAAACAAATAAATTTTACCTTTATGCACATTGCTTTATTATATAATAGAAACGTCTTCCCGATGGTTATATATTTGCTTAATATTATACAACTCGAGAATTTGTGAATGCAATCCCATATAGTTTTCTCTCAATTAAGAGCAAATCGTGATCTTTGAAAAGATCTCGAGCTCTGATTCTTTAGAAGTGAGAATGGAAGGATTAATGTGAAGTTCTAGGCCTTAGGGCAAGGAATTTTGGTCTGAAATTTCGAGGTGGCACGGAAGCAGAACGATTAATAACTTTTCAATTCTGTCCTCAGCAGGGCAGGGCGCTCGGCAGCACGTCGACAAATAAATAGCAGATAAATAAAAGCTTCGTCCTACGTCCTCTATTCTGTCGCGCGGGGTTGCGTGTGCAGATGGCAACAATATACCGTGAAATATTGCCGCTGGTGTGCCCCTACGTACCTATAGTATATAGTCAAGGAGGATGATCGTTGTCGCACGTGTGCGGGATATTCATATATACTTATATATATATACATACACATCGATAAAAAGTTTTGTCTGAGTGTTGGTGTAACAAGGCACCATGTATACTAAACTCCAAATCGAGCGTCCGCCATCCTAGGATGATGCCACGATCCTCAAAGTGTTCTCGTGGTAGTGTGGATATCGTGTTATGACTTTCAGAATGGGAAGCACAATGGCCCAGATCCACGCGGGATAAAATAGTTATTATAATCGTTTTAGCTCGACGAGGCCCGGGATTGGATACATACCTATCTACCTACCCCACCTTCCTGACTTCTTAAGCTCTATCTGTCCGAACCCGTCCAAGTTTCCAAATAAAAGACGATAATGCACAAATGACTGGATTAGAAAAATGTAGATCGCAATCGTATCTGGCAGCCAGAATTGCCGAGAAGAGTCGCAGCTTCTCATGTCTAAACTAAAATTCGTCAAGGACAAAATTTGGGTATGCTAGCCTACCTGCGGATGTGGATTCTGGTTCCATACATTATGATACGCTCTCTCCGGTCTCCCAGAAACGAAGAGAACTTTATCTTCCATGTATCGCGACCTGTTTACAGCGAATGTGAAATCCTTCCAGCTTCTGATCCTCTACTTTTGTTTTTTATTGGAATCAATGCACGGGATACATTTCCTGGTCAGTCATCAGAAACATGCACAAACATTGCTTTACTTATATTAACCGAGGGGTTTTATACAAATCAACCGTTCGATTGAATTTTAAACTAGAAACAATCATGAAAATAATACAGTAAAAAAGAAACTGAGAATGTCTAGTTTTTCTTGTAGATGGAACATCATTTCTACACAAAATAAAATTGGGGAAAAATATTTCGTTGAACGTTCAGAACTTTATTTACATATCGATTGTACACCTACTTCTAACGTCAAGATATTTCAGAAGATTGAAGACAATTGACATCATGAATTGGGATTCTCCTGAAGTCATTGTTTTCTTCTGAAAATTCTGTAATCACTTGAACTAATTCTAAATTATTTCTATTGATTGAGTGTTTGAAAGGATTTTAAGAGATTTAAGGAATTTTAAGCGATTTTATAATATTTTATGTGATTTTAAGTTTTTAAAAAAAATTTCGAAAGATTTTAAAGAATTTCAATGGGTTTCAAAGGATTGTAAGAGATTTAAAGTTTTTTACGTTACGTTACGTGACTTTAAATGATTTTACAAATTTTCACGTTTTTTGTTGAATTTTAAAAGACTAAAAATAATTTTAAATGGTGGAAATATTGCTAAGATTTCAAGCGTTTTCAGATATTTCAGAAGTATTCAATGACTTCAAGAGGGTTCAAGTGACTTCAGAATAATTCAAGTGACTTTAAGTCACTTCAAACAACTTCAAGTGCCTTCAAGTTAATTTCTGAGCAAGTGTACACCTGATGTCATGAGTTGTCAACTCCTCGCTTATAACTTAGAATTTGTTGGATATTATTTAATTATAGAACAAGAAAAACTTATGCAAGACAGAAAATTATGGAAATTGTGAGATTTGAGTAATGAATCTTTGTTCGTAGAAATATTTTCAGGTCTAGAGCTTTTATTCTGGAAACCGGAATTGCACAATGCGTATTTTAGAAACTGCATAGTCAATTAAAAAAAAAGATTTTTTCCCTGAACTTATTTTCGAGCTAAAGCCATGTTTTCTTCTTCTTTATGTTCTACCCTCTCGTTTTCCAAGAAGAGTGAGAAACCTCTCTTAAAGGGAACGACTTTTCTAAGATCAAAACAGGACAGTAGGCTGGCTACTAAAACGAGATTCTAGTTTGGAAATGGTTTAGATTTCGAGCTGGCCGTTTTTGAAGGCTGTGGGGCAGGCGGTCGAGGAAAATGGACAAACCATCGTTCGGTTTCCCAATCGTGGGCACCTTGGAAGGAACTCATTGAACTGCAGTTTTTGGAAAAGCTTCGAGTGATATATGGGCGTACTCCATTGTCCTGGGACGAAGGCATCGTCGGGGCCTTCGATCCGAGAATAATGGATGATTTTTCGCGTCCATTGTATTGGGAGGACACCAGTACGGACCAGCAAACAGTGTTACCAACCTTGCTGAAATTCCGACCCCTCCTTTCCAATAGATGTGAAGATTCATCCAACCTCTCCCCTATTTTCGAAACGTTCTCGAGTGGATAATTTTCTTGTTATTATACGTTTGGCATTAAGGGAGAAGCCACCAATTCTTTTTCCCTCAGTGTGGCTATCGATCCAGTCTCGATCAAAACGTCCTCGAGAAGAGAGATCGGTTCGGGATAACTCTGGGAGTCGGCAAGATCGCGTCGATCGATAATCAAAGTCAATGGCTTAGGACCGTCAGATATTGGATTTAGATAAATTCGACTCTATTTCTAAATCGGCACGTATCGATCGACACTGAGCTCGTTCTTCTTGGTGCCTTCTTGCGAATTGGTTTCCTGATATCTTTTTTCTTTCTACCGGAAAGACACGTAAAAAGTCATGAATAAAATGGCACAATCAGAGAGCGAGGCAACCAATCAAGGCTGAAGGCGGTCTTGATTGATGTGAGCAGCGTGAGAAAAGAAATTGTCGATCGCAAATGATGCTTGATGAAATAAGTATTGAAATTAAGTGTGCTGCCTATATTACTTATAGCTGTGTCTATTGCTATATATCGGCTCTTACTGATCTCTAGTGTCCTTAAAGCAATAATACAAAATGAAACCTTCCCTTGAATTCCTCATCAGTAACGCATTTCCAAAATTTACTAAATTAACTATCCTGTAAAACTTTATAGACAACATTGCTCTTACTACTTCTGGTATCTGTTCCGAGTTTCTATAGACAAACTACGTCGTAAGCCATTCGTCGGCCGTTATAAAAGTTACGATCCTATTATTCCTTGACACCCACCACACACCCGCGTAAGATTTTAAAGCTTACCCTTCCGATAAAAGCTTTTGTCGTTCTTTCCTTGACTCGACTCGTGAAGAATAGGATCTAAAAAAGTGACGTTTTCGACTTTTATTGCGATTCGAGAGCAACGCGGATTTAGAAGGCATATATAATATCTTGATTTCTGTGGTATAAAAGGATTTACCGACATCTTCAAGTATTCTAAATTGAAAGGGGAATAGTTCAACCCCAGCATAAGAATCTTCTTCAAACATTATTGCTTTATCTATGAATATCTGTCCCATGAAGTCCATGATGAAGAATTTGTATCTTCTTTTACACCTAAATTTTTTCTAACATTCAGTTGGTTTATAAAAGTATAAATACAAAAATTGCTGAAATTTCAATATACCTTGAGTAGCTTTCTGCTTCATGCAAAATCGAGAGCTTTTTCACACTCAGTGTTGACAGTTTATACCATTTTCGAGTACAGAAGTAAACACAGACTAGTATCTTCACAGCACTTGGCATTCAGGGGAGGATTATAGCAAGAATAGTCGAGTTTCAATTCTCATATTTACACAGATATTGTGACGAACAAGCTTCCACCTTCCACCTTTACTCCAAGCAAACATTCTTGGTCAAATGGATTTGGCAGCAAAGGGAGTATCAGAGAAAGAGA
>JAUESI010000008.1:649827-664220 GCA_032275145.1 Synergus laeviventris | reverse complement strand
TCTAAATTTATTGAAGTATCAAATTGAAAATATCTAAAATTAAAGTTAAAGTATTAAAGAACGTTTATCGGGTCCTATAAATATTTACATTCATTTTTTAAAATTTCAATTTGAGACATTAATAAATTTAAAAGTAAAGTTGCAGAGAAATAAATGGAATTCTAAGGGGTTTCTAGTAATTTTGAGAAATTTCATGAGATTTCTAAGAATTTTAGAAATTTTAAAACATTTTTAAGATACTTACTTTAACGATTTTTTAATTTTTGTTATTGTTACTGAAGGAATTAGTAATTTTTGACTAATTTATAGCAAACGACTTCGCCTCATTTGAAAAAGTAAGAAACTACTATTAATTAGTAAAATTTAACTAAGTAAAATGATCTTGTTTTTAGTAGATTTTTATAATAAAATTTCAGGGTTATTATCAACTTTCTTATCAAATTCAATATACTTAATGATACATAATTTGCGAAACACGAATGAAAATTACGAGCTAATATAATAGAAATATTTTCTGGAATGGAATAACGTATATATTGTTGTCAGCAAATACAGGTGCGTAAATATTCAAGTGTATAATTGGGATGTGATAGTAATTTACGGCATTTAAAGTCGTAAACAGATCTTACTCGTAACGTGATGATTAGAATGTTCGTGTTCAAAGGACTTACGTACTTACCGAGCCTAATATGTGCATCCTTAAACGAGTATTACTATAAGTATTATCTTTTGACATGAATTCCCACTCTAGTTGATAAGGTATAGATTTCATGTTTGTTCGTTAAAAAAATAATACAAGTTTTTGACGACGATATTAAATATTTCGATATACGAGTTTGAATCGTAAGATTTGCACCATGATGTTTATTTGCTTATTGCGCTTGCTGAAATGATTGGATTCAATTTATATTTATTCTTAGATTTGAAAGCCTCCTTGACCGTGAAATTTCAAAAATATTACCGGAGATAAATGCATTCAGAATTCAATTCAGTGGAACTTACTATAATGAAATGAAGGATATTACATTTATAGATGAAAGGAATTTCTCTAATTATGGTTTTTTAGACTCGTTTCTTTCGTTACATTTTTAAACTTTGTTGTGCATCCCAGACATTTATTTTTTTCAATAAAGAGTCTCTGGTGAAGAAACACAAAAGAATAATATTAGGAAATCTGCAGGAGTTTCATTCTACAAAGATGGACAAAAAGTGCAAAAAGTGTCACTCTTCCTCGAGTCTTAATTTAATTCGAGTCCGAAGTTGGTCCGGGTTGGAATATTTCTCAGGAGAAAATTATAACGTCTACGGGACCCTAATAATTTCTCAGTACAAAGCCAAGATATCGGGTTACGAAATTAAATTACAATACACGGCCCTTCTTCGTGCCTCGGCGTCAAACCGAGTCGAGATATATCCAATGATTTTGACATGAATCCACCAGTCCCGTGGCACAAGAGGTTTTGGTTCGTAGACCTTTTGGACTATGGGATTGAAGCCCTAAAGGGTTCAATTGTCCAATTCATCTAAAAAAAGGACAAATGTTTTTTTTAATTAATAAAATGGCCTGCCTTCCTCTAGAAAAATTACAGTGTTTATTGAAAAAATCAAGTATCGGTTGCCTCTTTAAATTTCAAATACGTGTCAGGGTAGTTGTTTTTATCTTGCAATCAGCCAGATGGCCAGCAAAAATGTGTAAACGCTCGCGTTGAAAGTACCTTTAAACAAAATTTGTTTTTATTGAGGATTTTGTAAGAGAAATCTAAAGATAGTTAAAGAACACAGTAATCATTGGCATCAAAGCTAAAATAGAACTTTCTCCCGGTTTCTATTAGATCTCGCAAAAATTTTTTTCCCACACATGGGAACGCTTGTCTCCTTGCGAAGGATATGAAGGAAGAGAGAGAGAGAGAGAGCGAACGAGCGACAGAGAAGAAAAGAGGGGAAAAAAGGGAAAAGAAAAAAGGAGAACATCAGAGAAAACAAAACGAAATTGCGGGCTAGCTGCGGTGGATGATTTAGGGGGCGAGGGTCGGGGGTCGCGGGTCGAGACCGGGCTCTGGAATGTCGGGCCCCGTACCCTTCTTCCCTGGAAGAACTGTGGAACCACGGTGGAGAAGGAGGATAAAATGATAAGAGACAAGGATAACGGATAGAACATTTACATAGGTCGTTAGTATGGCAAAAGATTCACTGTAGTCAAGTTCGCCCGGGGGCACGTATCCGACTTAGTTATGCCCTTTCGAGATCACGATAACATTTTTTTGATTACGTCACTAGGCGGAAACTGTTTTCTGCTGCCCTACGAGAATAGTCGAAAAGTCTGTAAAATGTGACTTGATTATAATTTACATGAATCGTAAAAATACAATGATTGGAAAAAGACTGTTGAGAATTCTTCCAACTCTAAAACACAAGGGGTGCCTGGGAAAGAAAAAAAGGATCATTCAATAGTGTGATACACAAGGTATGGTTAGTAAGGATATCACGTACTACTGGCATTTAAATGGCCCGAAAGTATAGTATTACGGACACTTGATATTTTCTCGATCATCATCATTGTGCTTTAACCCAAAAGAGAAAGAGAGAGATAGAGATAGAGATAGAAGTAGAGTGAGAAAAGGAGTTATATGAGTGGAAAGAGGGTGAAAAAGAGGGAAAGGCCAGGGAGCTATGTACTCTATACTCACGGCTGCGAGGTTGAAACTCAAAATGATTTACCCCGTGTACGGTTACCCTATATAGAACTTTTAAGGTCTCATACAATTCGTCTCGTTATCTTCACCATGGACTCTATATCATCAGTGGTGTGGATCGTTGGAATTTCGTGGGAGGAAGCATAGCAGACTGTCTTTTCTCAATTTTATTATTCTTCTTACAATTTATACTTTGTTAAAAATTGACTAAATTGTTTGTGAAGAAAATCATGATGATTTTTAAATGCAAATTTTTCCGCTGCACATTGTTCAACTTATGAAGAAGAAGAAGCGAAGAAAGTTGCCTATAGAGGAACAATATTGGAGACACTTTCGACCATTTGCATATACGGACTTAACGAGTTCCTCTTCTAAATTATACAAGGGAATAAGTTCACGAGTAGAGAATGGTGAGAATGAGAGGCCAATATGGTCGAGACCCGCAGAAATTTATCGTTAGCGAAACGAGAGAGTAGTGTGACTTTAATAAAAAAAAAAATCGAAAAAATTCTGCAAGCACACTTTGCACTGAAATTTTCAACTGGTTTCATGAAGGAAAAATGTCCCCAAGAAATTTTCCATATCTCTTCTTCTTGTTCGTATCCATTTTCAAGATTCAACGGCGATCTGCTGGTACTTTTTTCATACAGCTTCGTCCGGTAAACGCCTGTCTGCGAATAGAATAATATACAGTCGTTTAGAAACACTTAATTCTCCGCACTATTTTACAGCTCAGTGTTGAGCGTAAGACTCCTTATTTCCTTGGATCGAGAAGAAGTAAAAGTGGAAGTTTATTCTGTGTTGTTTTTTTGCTGAAAGTATACGTATAATGTCTCGGGGACGATAACCAGAAGCTCTCGTCTTTTTTTCACTGAGAATTCGCAACATTTACGCCCCCGACCATGTTCTCCTAAATATCCTATGAATAAGATACTTTATTTTAGAGCCATGGAAATTAACAAATTCTATTTTCAATAGTTTGTTTACCTTTATGTTTGAAAAGGAATATGATCAAATCGATCAGTTTCGATACATAAAACGTAAATTATTAAAAATTATATAAATTTGTAATAATACAAGAATTACTTTAAAACCTATGCCGTAATTAATAGCATGCTTTTAGCTAACAAATCTGAGGCAAGAAGCTAATACGGGTCGTCATGTTATTTTCTCAGCTGCGCTCTGAGGAACAGGGAAGACATAGAGCTAATCAAGGCAAGACTTGAAAAACAATTAACACGTCGTATTCTTGTTTTTACAGAAGCCAATAACGTGCTCTTAGTCAATTACGGCGGTTTCGATTTTCAATCTGGTGTCAGTCTGCAGTGAACTGTCACTTCAATTGTCATTTGCACTGTTGCACATCCGTTTAAGTCGACATTGTGCCATTAACTACGTCAACATTCAATTCCTGGACGCTTTTCGAAGATTATTTATCTTTTATGCGAGTAGGTATATAGGTTTTGTTTACCTATGGCAGAATTATTAGTTTTTTCAATGAAATGAAAAGTCAATGAAATTTGCATAAGTGTAAAACATTGAAGTTGAAATCCGGGGTAGTAAATCAAGAGAGAGAGAGTGTCAGCCATATTCGAATCTCTTCCTGTAACATTTCTATTTCTCTTCATAGAGGGTTGAAGTTAATGGCACGTTAAGAGCGCTGTTTTATTTAACCTAAATTGACCGTAACGGAGATATTGGCAGGTCGAGGGCGTAACGTTTGACAGCGTTGCATCCTTGAGGCCGACCATGTGGTCAAAGATGGTTAAGACTTTAGAGTTTAGTTGAGTTAAGGTGGTGGGCGCCTCAGGCCCCGACCGATTCGGCCCACTGTCGGCCGGCCTGCTTTTGCAACAAATCTTTCTGTCTAAATCAGTTTCAAGTGAGATAAGTGTTTTAGCCCCGAGCTTTCGGAGAAAGAAAGAATGAGAACGTAAAACAGAGTGAGAGAGAAGTGCATGGTGAAGATTAAGTTCCAGTCCTTCGTTCAGAGGGCTCTTCCGACTTCCGTGTGACCAAACTAACGAGAATAAATTCCGATAAGAACTTCTACACTTAGGGTCTTTTCTTCTACACCCTTATAAGATAAGAGCTTTATGTATCAACTCCTCGAGACTCTGAATTCCTCTTTCTAAATTTTTATAAAACTAAATTTTACAATTTACAAAGGGAGCTTTTCTTTCATGCCTTATATCAAATTGATTGACCAAAATTACGATTGAGAATATTGAAGTCGCACGAAAAATTGGTGTCGAAATCGAAAGGGCCAGGGGTCGAACAAATATTGTTTCTCACTCCGGGGCCGCTTTGCGTCATTATTCTTCTTGTGGTCCTTCTCAAATATTTCTCGCCGTTTTGTTTCCTCTCGAGTGTTCGAGACGACGTTCGTGCACTTGGCGCCCCGCGTAGTAGACACGAGCCACCACTCGACGCCATATTGCTTTCGCGTTTTACGTCTATACTATAAAAAATATATAAAATGTGACTCGAAGAGCAACCTCGAAAATAATTGCCACTCCACTATACCTTTCTTGTAGAGATATATGAAACGCATGTATAAAGTCAATCGTAAATCTGTGTTGCACATATCGTGCTATATATATATATTATATATATATAGGTCGGATGAAATGTACGGCCCTTCACAATATAACACCCTGAAAGTTCATCTATAAACCTAAATTATATTCATTTTCGACTAAAATTAAATTAAACAATATAGAAAAACAGACGATAAGAAGAATAATTATGAAAACAAAGTAAAAGAGAAATTTAATTTGTTTTACTATAAATTGTTTTGAATTAATGAAAGGTTTAGATTTTTATTTTAATGTTGTCTAAACGTTGTGTGTTGAGTTTAAAAAAGTAGCCATTTACTAGTTTGGCAGCCTAACCCCGGCGAGTTCACCCCTACTTAACGCTTATTCTGACACCCCTCGTGAACTCATCCCGTATCATCCCCCTATTCTGTATGCTTAACCCTCAGAAAATCCGGACCAATGGCAGACATGTCAAGGGGGAATCCCATTGTGAGATCGACCAATGAGGCTTGTGCTCGCGTGCACATGCGATAGATCGGTAACGTGTTACTTTTTTCCCTGGAGCCTTTCCTGCTTTACAATGCAAGTATCGATTTAGCCTAATGGCTACACACATGCATCTGCGGATTAAAACAGCGATTTTTTAACGTCCGCATGGTGAGCGGGGGGATGAGTGTCCGAGAGAAATGGAGGAAAATTAAAAACAAATGCGAGGAGATTTCTAAGCTGATATAATAAGAGGATTTAATTCTATAGTTTTGAATGCTAAAATATTGTGGGATGATAAAAAGATAGGTGCCATTTTGTACTATACAAAATTGTCCGGAGTCATTCAGAACTGCAGACCTAACGATTTTGAATTATTCTTTTGCTTTTCAGAAATTCTGTTGTATTTCTGAATTAGTTAAATTTTACTAACTATTAGTATAGTATCTTCAAATGCTTCAATTCAAATAAACTTTAGTTTATTTCACAAATTTTTTAAAAGTCGCATGAAAATATTTTTAAATCGCTCAAAATTATATATATATATATATATGTAAGGAACTTTAAAATCCCCTAAAGTTCGTTAAAATCTCTTAAACATTTGTCAAAATCTCATGAAATTTTTTCTAATTACCCGATAATCTTTTAAATAATTCTCTTATGAACCTCTACTGAAAATTTCTTAAAATTCCATTAAAAAAACTTCAAAATTTGACAAAATCCATTAAAATTGCCTAAAATAACTTCTATAAATCTGTTAAATAAACTATAGAAGCTAAATAATATGACAAAAATAAAACAGTTATATTTAATCAAAAAGTTTAATTCTAAATAATTCAATTAGTAAGTATAAAAACTACTAAATATATTATAGTAATTTATTCTTACAAATTCACTTTGGAAATACTAACTAAAAATACTAATACTAATTCAGATCGAGAGAATATATATATCACTAAATTAATGTGTGCAAAAATATGTCACGAATAGTCTACTTCAATTAAGCACGAGTACCATAAGAAATCAAAGAGCAGAATCGAAAGCGGAATACACAACAAAACCTATAGAAACAAAGCAGTAAACAATTGTGCAGAAGTGTTTGCATATGTTTTATAAAACGTCAATTTAATTTTTATGGTGCTTCTGAAATAGTACGATTGCTTCGTCGCCTGGCATGAGTTTATACCCGAGTATACTGGCAAGGGGTTTCATTATTATGGGGTACAAGTGTGTGTCATATCAGAGAGGGGAGCACAGACTTCAAATCTTTACTACACCCTCTTCTTTCTCCCATAGAGAACGTAAATCGTGAGCGTTTATATATTTTTTTATGCATTATGGATTCACTTTGACGTATGAGTAAGGAAATAAAAGGGAAAAAGTTTTGAATGCTGAGTTCCGTATATATGTATAAAAGAAAGAGATATACAGTTTTCAATTACGTTTAAGAATGTACGATATACTCAAAATGATCTTATTAAATAACCTGTACAATTAAAGAGATTCATCTTAAAATGAATTGGAGGGATACTGTGAGAACTTTTTTTCTATCCTAACGGATGACTTAGAGGCGATGTTAAAACACGTAATTAAGCAGGTAACGGGTGTAAGTTCGAGGAAGAAGTGGCCAGAACAAGCCGTTAGAACGACTCTGCCTAGAGCCGTCGCGCGGTCGTCCCATAGAATGTCCATGCAGCGTGCCATCGCTTGGTATAAATATGTAAATACAATGTCCACGCCAGAGGCATAAAAAGCTACGATATATGGTCCGGTAATTTCTTAATTGCGTCCCGAAATTCTTGTCATCGTAAAGAGGCGGTTGATTATATTGAGACAAGCTCTTGGCGCCGGGGGCGGGGTGCCAACCTAACCGTGGGTGGGTAAAAGTAAAAAGGGGATGGGTAGGTGAAAGGCAAAAGGCCGAAAAAGTATATAGAAGACGACGAGAAATTTTTATTTACACCCGACTAATGAAAACTGCTCGCTCTCAACCTCGTTTGGTTTTCATTGGTGCACTTGAGAGACCAAACGACCTGCACAAGAGACACTTTCGAATAGCATGAGACATTCGTTTATGTATACATTTGTCTTGTGGTCGCGAGATTGAAATCCCTTCACTGATAGACCAAAACGGTCTGAGGACGGACCGCCGTTAACATAAAGTATGATTTAAAATCCTGATTTTTTCTACATGATCTGCTACATGTAAAGCATTAAGAAAACTTCACCGATTGGTATACAGAAATTTTATATTACTTGATGATAAATACTTTTTCTATTGATATTTTGTGAAGGGAACAGATTTGGGAATAAATTAATTCTGCAATTTACATATTAGCACCTTTCTGTCGTCTCAACAAAGCGTTTTCCCCGAAGACAGTTTAATTTAACCAGAAATGTAAGAGACAGTCATAAATGTTTTAGTACTCATTTACTAGGCAAGGAATAAATAAGATTGAAGATACTGATCTCGATGGAATCACGAAATCAGATACGTGGTTCAGATAATTCGAATGCCAATGCCTTTTGCCTTTATGCTGAGAGGATCAGCCGTTCATGATTTACGACATTGAAACCTGGAACGTTTCAAGAAAAAGAACTATAATTCGGCCGAGTTTATTATTGGCTTGACCTAAGAAAAAGATCTCGTAATGAGGTAGCTTTCAATACTTCTTTTTTCTTTGTTTGAGAAGATAAATGATAAAAAAATGACAGTATTTCCACCGATCATGAATTCTCATTACATTATGGATGAATGATGCATTGATAAACAAACTGCTAGCTGCCAAGCAATTTGTCTTTAGTTGCTTCTGTCATTATTCCACCTTAGAACAATATTCCGAAAATAATGTAAAATTCAATTCTGTCAGTGTTATGTCACGTGATCATAAAAATGGCCGGTGCTGTCCAAATAGCTGATATATTTATGTAACATATGTGGGGATAATTAGTTTGTTGATCAAATCTTTAGTGATGCACAAAGAAAAAACTGAGAGAACTTTAATGAAATTGTGACATCTTGATTACATTAAATTATACCAGCAATTCTATAGTCAGAACTAGCAGGTATTGTCCAGTAAATCCGAGAGTAAATCTCAACAGAATGAATGAATAAGTAATCAGAGTCTAATTTTGTATCTGCTACCATGTTTACTTCTTGTATCTCATGCAAACGATTTTGCGCATGATTTACTTATTTTTATTCAAGATTAAGCGATCAGAAACTTTATAAAGGTGGCCCTAATTTGAGGGCTTTTGAGGCCTCTTTGAAAAGGACTTTTGCAAAAATATAATTAGGGCTTTATATATATCTGATAATCATCAACCATAAATTTAAGAAGAGGCAAGCAAAAAACTCACCAGTATGTGTCCTCTTGTGAATCTTCAAATTTTCTGACCTAGCAAAGACCTTTCCGCACCCAGGAAAAGGACAAGGAAATGGTTTTTCTCCTGTGTGTACCCGAATATGATTGACAAGCTTGTACTTGGCCTTGAAAGCCCTACCATTTCTGGAACAACCTTGCCAGAAACACGCGTGCGTCGTGCACTCGGGTCCTCCCACGTGTTCAACTGTCAAATGTGTTACGATATCATGCAGGGAATTAAAGACTTTTCCGCATATTTTCCTTCCAGATCCTGGCGTTTCATGATCAACCCACATGCATGGCATTTCCTGCCTCTGACCACCACCCGTGCTTCCACCAGTCCTCATGTACCTCAAGAAGGCCCCGTGAGGATGGTGACTTGGATGGTTAACTGAAGGGTGTTGTTGATGGTGTATGGACGGAGTGAGATGAGGTCCTGCTAAGTACTGATGATGAGGTGGGGGTAGTCTACTATCTTGAGGATAATGTCCGGGATAATGACTCGCTGCAGATAAGGGATGTTGACCAGGATGATGAGGAAACTGCTGCATGCCTCCAGCTGTTCCGTCATGATGTAGGGGTGGAAAGAGTCCTAATCCACTTTCGGGAGTTGTTGGGTTTGCCGTCGCATTGAATTCGTGCTCCCGTCGGAGAAGGAAATCCCGCGCTGCGTATCCCGGATGGTGGCTCATGTGGTGGCCCATGTGAGGTGCCATGTGGGATCCCGGGTGCGGGTGGTGAGGGGGATAACCTTGGGGGTGGAAGTGGTGATGCTGTTGAGATGGTGCATCACCAGGGGATGGTTGAACTCCTCCGTTATTTGCATCTATGGATCCACCGGAGCTTCCTCCAGGGGACAATTTGATGCCAAGAGATGCTAAGTGATGGGGGTGTGAAGAAACACCGTCCAAAAAAGCGTTCATCATTTTAAGGCTTTTGCTTCTACGCTAGCTGATGAAGCAGCCTTAAAGAAGCTATTTGTTTATGACCCCTTATACTAGATCAGAATAATAGGAACTCGAATAACTTATAGATCTACAGAGTACTTTACATCTCACAAAGAGACCCTACTTCTCTCGAATCATACCCAAAATTGTTCTTCACTCGATCTTGAAAACTCACTTATAGTCACTCACTTTTCACTTGCTTTCGAACAATCCATTATTTCTTATGATCACTGTTCATTGTCCTGGACACACTGGACAATTTTATAACTTTTCAACAAACGCTCGAAACTTTTGCCACAATTTAACAGTATTGTTTTAGTGTTTACATTTCTTGGATAAGTTGGAAAAAATTTGCGAAAATTTCCGTACTTTAAAGAGAATATGATAGAACCGCACCACGTGCACTGAAGCGGCAGGGAGAAAATGCGTTGCGTTCCTTGCTGCGTTCACAGCGGGACTGAGTCACTGAGTTGAGAGTACGATCGGGCTCCGCGGGGTAACTCTGGAATGTTTTGGGAGAGGATTATAAGGACCGCCTCCATCCCCACTTAGAGGTTATAGTGCTACCTTTGGGTGAGACTCCCTTTCCAGTTGAACATATTTCTCTAGGATACCAAGAGTCCATTGGTTGGGGATGCTTCACTGGCCATTGGAACCCGTTGTTCGATGTGAAGTTGAACACCAGGCGGGGCCAAACTGAAAGCGCATGATCAGGATCCGCCTAAGGAACGCCCTACCACCAAAGAAGTTCTTTTTGCAAAGTCTGGAGTTTTCTGTTTTTTACTTCAGAAGGTGTTTGGCGATCTTCAGCGCAGTACTTAGCATCAGCGTAATGCAAATCAACAGCATTTAAGGACCTGTATAGATCTACTGTGTAAAATATTACCTGAGATTGCCCGGTGCATATATACCTGACCCTTTTATTAAGCTTCAACTTACTAGTAAAGAGGGTCCAGCTCCTTGGCGTCCAGATGAATGATTTTACTAAACCCGGTAGTAAATGATATTTGTGTTTTAATTTTAGATATATAGTTAACATTCTGCTTTTGTGTAGTTATACTGCTGTTTTTGTTTGTATAAAATTGCCTTAATTATGGGTATAATTGAATTACAGGTAGGAAGAAATAGTGAAGGTCATAAAAGCGTATGAATTTCGGGGTTCCCCCAAATATACTGCAGACATTCCTCAAGTCCTAAGGCTTAAATAAAATTCTGACCATAGCTTCTGAGCATTTTCCATCAGAAACGTGATTTATGAGTATTCTCTCTATCAGTAGGTATAATACTTCTCCAAAATTCATAAAATATCAAATTTGTGAATGATCTGAGAGAATTGTAATATACTATAATTATAATAATACTTTTTCAGATCAAAATTATATGTGTTATAACTTTGCTATTTAGATATATAATACATAAAGTAAGAACACTAATTATTTCAAACTGGTCAAAATATTTGCAAAGGATCTTATCATCAATATTATAATTAGAAAGGATAATGTGTATCAAATTTAGAAATTTAGTATATATAATAAATCACCGCTTGAATCTTTAATTTGCGAAGGAAAGTTACTTATCCATGATTATATGATATACGAATTACTTAAATAAGGTTCGTTTCTAAGACAGATAATGTTAAGATTGAGAATATACGATCGATGATTTTTATGCTAATCCACATCCGTCGCTTTTTAAAACTGCCATAACACGTAAATTTCTTCTCTTCTGGCGCCTTGCAATAATTAAGAGACCTTTCTTCATGTTATTCAATGAGGATTATAATAAATTTCTCTTTATTTCCTCACAGGTCTGATGAATTATTGTGTGACTAGGAAATTATCATATAATAACAATCAGTAGAGGAGAGGAACCAGGTTTAAGACAGTAATAAGATATACATAATATGCAGCTATGGGTTTGTGCTAAAATACAAATATTTTAATGCGGTTGTGATACAATTGTTTAAAATTTCTCCCTTAAAAATATTCTTAATTAATTAATTTAATGATATATTAAAAATGTTCAGAAATTCACTGACCTGGCCTCAAGCTTGCCATGAAACATCCGCACCAACCGAGCGCACGCCACGCGTCCCTCTATTTCCTGGAAGGGGAATGGTAAGGGCACGAGGAATCGAGCCGCATGGCTCGGCCCCTGTCGGGCTATGAAGTTTCATGTCATTATGATCAGGTCCGATCTGGGGCCGGCCGAGGCTACAGAAAAATGTCTACACTTGTTATAATTTTGATTGGCTTTTGTTTATTTAGCCCTGTCGATGATCGCTAGTATATAAATCAGGAACTGTGAAAAACCTTTTACTGTACAGAAAATAATCAGAAAAGGTCTTTGGGAAAGATTTATGTGACAATTATATTTGGAACATATATTATAGGCTTGAATATATTATAAACTCGAAACAAAATATAATAATAGTGAGTAGTCACTGCCACACCCTACTAAAATACCTTCATGGTATATCATTCGTGAGCAATGAACTGTGATAAGGTATTATACCATCGCACTTGACGCTGATATCTATATATATTATCTCAAAAAAGCTTTTTGAAACTCTGAAAAGAAGAGTGAGCATTAATGTTCTGATGTGATTTTTTTTTACTTTCTATGAAAAATTGCCACAGTTTATTGCAGAGTTTTATACCATATTTGTTCCTGCGTAACAATTTATTAATTATTTCTTTATAATTTATTTAATTAATTTATTATTTATTTTATTTATTCTCATGCCTTATACCTGACTCATCTAAATCGAGGCATTCTAGTATGTTTATTACTTGAAAATATGTATTTTCAAATAGGTTAAGGCATTTTAGGTCAAATTTTTGTACCTTAGAGAACAAGAATTAACGGTTGAGAACTCGCCATCTTGTAGGTTTGAATTTAGTATGACGTCAGGGTGGCGCTAGTATCGCATGGCGCTCTTTTTAAAATTTATCGATGTAAGCCGACAAGTCGCCTACTCTGCAAATATAATTTTGAGTTTCTAGGTATCATCCAACTATTTTTTAGTCGGAGTAACGAGAAAAATATTTTAAATTAGTAACAAATACTTCTATTGTAATGCTCTATTAATGCCCCATTATAATTTAATTAATTTTATTCAGACTAGAAAAATTGGCCAACGCCTTGTTCACGCTTTGTTCTTGCGTGCGTTTTTCCATTCTGTATAGAAAATTATCTTTTCCACTCTTTTATAGGTTTCATTATTATAAAACTATACTTTTCGTTAAGACTGCGCATGTATAATTTTGATACATCGCATTAAAAAACTATATGAAAATGTATTATTCGCAGCAGATATATATATAAACGTTTGTCTATACTATATGGCTAAAAAGTATTTTCTCTATTTGTTTTTAAGGGAGGTGCGTGAAAGAATGAAAGCCGGTAAGGTAGGAATCGGATAGGTAATATATAGCCTTAATTCGTTATATATGTACTCTTTCAAACCCCATATCTCTCAAGCTAATTTAGTAATAATGGTGCCGATTCGTTTACTAATTCTACTAATTCTCTTACTAAACATTTTTACTATCATTTAAAGATCCTTCTATATTCATTTATAAGGGTGATTATATAATATATAATATATATATATATATATATATAATTCATTATATATTATAATTTTATTCAAATTGAGAGAGTGTAAGTGTACAGTTATTTGTCAATTGTCATCTTAAAAAACGAGTCTTCCCATAGATTTATAATGCACTTCGTGCTTGATTATTCACAATTAATATTTCTCATAAAGGTAATCACATAATGTGCCAAGGAAACGTGCACCTGAAAGATACTTTCCATCTTCAGTCTGTCATTTTTGGACTCCTGTACGATGATATACGTTTCTGTACATATTGACAAATAAAGAGCTATAAACATATACTCTCTAAATTAAATTTTTTGGCGACATATTTTGAAATTAGTAAACACTATAACTCATTCGAATTTATAAAGTATATATACAAAATGTTTTTTAAAAATTACATTGTTATATAGATGAAGTAAATTTAAATCACTATACGTGATGTACAATATATGCTGTAATTATATATATATATATATATATATATATGAGTAAAGAGCTTAAATGAGTGATGAGGATATCTATTTTAGAATAACAGGACCACAAAGACACTCATTGTCTTAGTTTCGTAATCGCTCACTGGCGGCGTCGTCATTACATTTAATTAATCATTAGTCTGAATGCCTCGATTTATTGCCTTCGCAAACCTCACCAATGGTATATATATAACCGAGGGAATCGAACTCGCGAAAGAAGCTTGGAATCATGGTGAACCTGTTTGACTTCTCGCTTTTTATTCGCATATATATATATATATA
>JAUESI010000008.1:613143-631868 GCA_032275145.1 Synergus laeviventris | reverse complement strand
GTATGAATATCTTTAGAACATCCAGAATATTCCTCATGCATGTTATTCGGACATCTGCAGAATATCTTGTGCTATAATATTACAAGAAACAAGTATCCTAAGATTGTGAGTTTTGTAATATTTACAAAATTCCATGGACGCCTAATAAGAATTATAATTAGACAATATTTCAGAGTTTAAACCCTAAATAACGAATATATTAGTCTCTATTAGAAGTGATTTCGTTTATCTGCGAGAAGACAAGTCGCTTAAGCCATTTAATTCGATGTCGATGACTTTCTGACAAGATATGGAGATATCCAGGAGATTACGATCCGGTTGAATCATAAAGGACCGATTTTACGAATGTGGGAATTCATTCGCTTTCTTCTTGGTCGTCCGATTCCGAGGAAGTGCGTCCTTCGTTGATGATCAGACTGCCTTGAACTGGACGTTAGGAATGATGCCTGGGCGTTTAGTGGTGTAATTCTTTAATTGCTTTGCCTAATTGGCTACGAGTGGCGCCACGTTGTCATGGGACACCGTCGATGATAATCGCCTAATGGGCAAACCGGACGTAAATTACGTCAATCCTTTTTAATAAACCTTCTCTGGCACTCCTCGCCTCTCTTTTCAAGGTTGACAGAATTATTGCTGATACATTTGTAGCTCATGGTACGTTTTAAATGATATTTATAATGCTTCTAATTGAAATCTAATATTTATTCCCTTCATTCAGGATTGTACTGACCCTCAATAACAAAATTGCCTCTAGCAAAAAGTGTTTCAAAGCATATTCTGATGTAAATTAATTAAAGTCCAAACTGGTGCACACTCGGTTCAGAGAGAGTTCAACCACCCGTTCAAAATCTGATTATTCCTTCAATCAAAAAATATTAAGTCTTAGCAATTATATAAAATTTGATTTGGTAATTTTTTGATTGTGTGGTCTTAAATGCGACCATGAAGGTATAAAGGGAGTGTTATAAAAGGTTCCTGGTTTGTTGGAGGGTAAGCACAGGAGGAAGGTCCGATATCATGCCGAGTGGGAGTGGCGTGGGTGTGTCTAACATACTCGCTCACACGATATAGCATAAACGTATGAACACGATGTAAGAACTCCCGCTTACAAGTTTCAAAAACCAGAACCAAAGTCGCGTGTCCGTACACCGTGCACACGGTGACTTTCCTTCATTCACAAAAATGCCCATTGTTGAAAATAGTGACACCAAAAAAACCATATAGTGAACCGCTTCCAAGTTTAACACTCGATCTGTTGAACTTTAATTTTTCAATGGACAGATTTTCTTTATATCTTATTTGAATTAAGTGTACTCATATATATATATACTATAAGATCAAAGAGAAGTATAAATAATACATTTCCTATAGTCATTTTATATCTTTTTTTTCTTCTTTATAATGAATTTTACAATCGAAGAGGTGACTATAGGATATACTTTTGATATAAAAGTATATATATGTATTATGTATAGCAGTTTCATTAGTTCATAGATTAATATTACAGATTAATATATTTTCCCTTGTTCTAATCTGGTTTTGATCTGGAAAACTGGAAAGGACCCTATATAAGGCGCGTATATATGGATCTATTCTCACATCACTATTCTCGATTCATTATTTGCAATATTTAATTAGTTACCTAGTTAATGTTCTGAAAAAAATTCTATGCTATTATAAAAATAATAACTTTTAACTTCATCGAGTTTCAAGATTTAGGAGTTGTTTAAAAATTTGGTTAAGTATTTCTCAAGCGATATTAAATGACATTAAAGAATTAAAAAATTATTTCAAGTGATTTTAAAGAATTTTTCAAGAATGATATTAAAGAATTTTAAAGGAAGTTATAAATGTACTCAATTTTTTAAATTTCAAGAGATTTTAAAAGATTTTAAAGATATCAAGATTTGTTAAAGGATTTCAAAAGATTTGAAGGACTTAAAGCAATTTTTAAAGAATTTAAAAGAGAATTCAAAATATTTTCCAAAAGGATTTTAAAAAAGAGATTAAAAAGAATTTAAGGATTAGAATGCATTTTAAGTGATTTAAATAGATTTCAAGTGATTTAAACATTTTGTCATGTTTTTTTAAAGAGATTTTAAATTATACTAAAGAATGTGAAAGGATTTCAAGCGATTTTAAGTAATTTTAAGGAATTAAAAAAAATTCAAGGTTTTTGAATTTTTTTAAATGTATTAAATCCCTTGAAACATATTAAAAACTTTTGAAATATTTTCAAGATCACCTAAAAACTCTTGTAATCTTTTTAAATCTCTTTAAATCTATAGTTAATAAAAATTATGAAAATATACAATCATAAAACATAGTTTAATAATCATTTTCATGAAAAACTGTGTAAAGTTCATTATACATCTTTTATATTTTCATAAATAATGAAGTGTGGGGAAAATTTTGGAAATTTCCTAATTTTTCCCGCTGTTAGATTTTGTATTGGAAAACTCTTCAAGTTTCAATAACAATTCAATATTGGTATTAATGAGATGTTATACTATTATATCGTTGTCCCATAAATGCCTAATTATATATAAAAATACTTTTATTGAAATTAGAAATCCCCACAAGGGCCTTGACAGAACCCAATTTTAAATAGGTAAAATGTAGCAATTTCTGCACGGGAAGGTTTTCACTATATCTGCAACCAACGAACAAATTTTCTTCTTTCTATATTACGCAAACGCTATTGTAAATTAAAAATTTTGGATAGGGTTTTCTAAGTTTTTAAATTGGAAAACCGTCTCATACCGTGTCGGAAAAGATATATCTATAATGGGACGTATTTATAAAGAATAAATCTTCTTTCGACACTTCATTTAAAGAAGGAAACTTTTAAAAAATTGTCTTTCTCGAGAAGAAAAAAAAAGCAATAACCTTTCTTTTTTTAGATTTAGAAGTCAATTGCTTAGCTTTTTTACCCTTTTCTTGTCACGCATTCCTCCAAGGTGATGTCCTTGACGTAAGTCGTAAAAATTTAAAAAGCTAACTGCCGTTTTTTAGGGCGGACGGTCATCACCCGGATCTCTTTGGATTCTTGTATTTATATAGCAAAAATGGCTTAAGTTTAGAATTTAGAGTTTAGGGATAGGTTTGCCTTATATATATAGGACTATATGGGTATTGTGCTACTTCCGCCATGTGCTTCACATTTGACGCAGAAAAGTAGGAAACGATTTTTCATGCAAGATGTAAACAGACGTCAATAAGATATTTTACAATCAATTGACGTCAATAAATGGGAAAGTGACAAAAATTTAATAGCTTGGTTCCTCTATAGTATACTACAGACTGGACTCATGACTTTTACTATATCTAAAGTTGACTTTTTTCGTTATTTGGAAATAACGTTATAATTGAAATATTATAATGTCTTTTCATTCATTATTCGCTCCCAAATTTTAAACAATCCTAAGCTTGCAATTGATGTTATTTAGAAAGTAAAGCTGTTGTGACGACTTTCCCTTCTAAAGAAAAAATGGAAATGTCATTGTTGAAGATCCTATAGGTCTTGAAAAATTGACCTCCTGAACATAATGTTGCCTCCTGGCACAGTTCAGCTTTGACTTTGACATAGCACAATATGGAAGTGATATCCGGAACTTTCTCTACAACTAATTAGCAAACGAAAGTGGCGACTTAGGTACAGACAACGAGAGCTCTCCTGACCCGATGCTGGGGGGCGAGAAAAGACCATGACGAAAAAGCGTAGCAAATTTCTGTCGACCTAAACGAATTCGTCAAAAACTACAGGGGTCCTCGACCCAATGTCACTTCGGAAGGCCGTTCTATATAATATAGTTCTAGCAAAAACATAAACTTTTTTTACTTTTAAACAAAGCTTTTCGACGTGATGACCATTTTCACTTGTGTTCCAAAAGCACAACTTTTTTTTCTTAAAATGGCATCTCTACAAATTGTTCCTCTTAGTGTCAGAATGACCCTTTGATTTTTGACAGAATTAAAAAAGAATATTTAGGAAAGAATGTATACATTATAGTTGTTAGAGAAGGCTATGGGGTTTTGAAATGGAAAACACCATCGAGGATGAGACCACCAGCGCACGCCAGCAAGGGTTCCAGACTAAATGGTCGAAAATGGCAAACAAATGGCGACGTGGGTTCCGGTTTGACAAAAGTAGAGATGTCACGCGCAGACAAGGACTGGCCCTGGTTTTGCGGGTTAAAGGTTTTCCGTTTTTACGCGACGATTCCTTCATAATGGTCTTTGATGCCCAACAACCATCTGCTTTTAAATTTTCTCCTATATATATATATACATTCAAGGAAGGGACTCTCTTTCAGCTCTGAAAATAAGAAATATATGTGATCCTCCTATAGCGTAGTGTCAGAAACTCGATTGATCACTTCTCCATGACAAGTGTCTTATGGTATTATGTCCTTTTCAAACTGGCACAATAAAACATTAACTGCTAATTCTAAGAAAAAGCTTATTCAAGATGAAAGACTTTTACAAGAATTTAAACGGTATACTTTTCTTCTTTAAATTATAATTTAATAAATAAAAGTTATTTTTTCCACCTACATTCATATTATGTAATTCAGATTTTCAGTCAAGCTCATTTGGGTTTCATCCGCAATCGCGAATAATAATTTCGAGATATAATACGTCAACGGTGAATGACGCCTAACGAAGCAATCAGAGGGTGTGTTTACGAATCAGAAGTTATGTTGAATTTCCTATCTTCTGTTTACCTTATTTGTTTGATTATTCGAACTATGAATCAAGATTAACGCAGTGTCTTGTCACTCAAGCGACAACGCGAGTCTCCTAATTTATTGAGCATATTCGAAAAATGCATAAATTGAGATTGCAACAGAAAAAAATTGAATGTACTACATCTAAAAACTGCTCTTGTAATTAATTTGAAGCCAATGCATTGCAAAATGCAAAAATTTTGTGGTGCATTTAATTAGTATTCAGTCTAGACCTTTTTCTTTACTCTCATTTAGTTTAGCGCATATATATGACCGACCGACATGACGTACCGCACACGACCGGATCATAATTCAGCCAGTATTCAATGAGTTCGAAGAAATTCATCCTGAATAACACGCAAGCAGATTAATCGATGTGGAACGGCCATCTCGATCATGATCGTTGTTTAATTAATTTTACTTAACTTTATGGGTATTTGCTCGTTAGAGGAAAGTAAAAAAAATGTTAGCACTCTCCTTTGCACTTTTCAACAATAATTCTCTAAAAGTAGAATATTTTTATATGCATTAAAAAATCTTTATCATTAACTTTAATTGCTACTGTACGATTTATTTGTAATACCTATATGATTCCAATAATACTTCTCTCCGGAAGTTATACCATTCAGAGAAGTAAGCGCATTATGCCATTCTAATAATAAAATGAACCCTATAATAACAACGATGCTTATCGACTTTTCCTATAGCGAACAAGTGAATACCATTACCTTGATGTTATCGGGATATAATAATGCTATAGAAAATCACTTTTGCTTCATAGTGCGATCGTATCGGATAGAGTAGCCTGAAGAGCACCCCACTGGGGTACTCGAAAACTGTTTCAAGACCACATATTGAGTAAATCCGACGTAAACGCCTATATCGTTTGCATTATGTCCACACTTTATTCGATTATGAGGCCATCACCAGGACAAAATTTACTTCTTTATACACAAAACAAAACTCTTAGATAATCTGCATTTTTTACAACAAGATATATTTGCCCTTTTATGATTTAATAAAAATATTTAAAATTATTTCCAGAAGTAAAAAGATGATGTAAATAAAAAAGAACATTTAAATTCTCTTGGGGATTTGTCGATTTGTGGAAGAATGATTTATTAAAATCGATGTTCCGATTTATTTGTAATTCTCATGGGGCTGAGTGAGATGGGTCGTAGATGCCCACAGGATCCAAGAATCAGAAGATTATTTTCCATCGAGGTTAACAGATTATAAAGATGTCCCGAAATAAATATATTACACCTGTATCGAGCTATTTTCCCATACATCCTCGCGGCAAACATTGTCCCCCTTCGGTCGCCTTCAGGGCGTGACTCTGAAAACCACTAGCATCCAAACACCATAGAATGGTCTCTATAGCGGGGGTTCGCGGACTAGCCGTGCAGGGAATGAATCTACCTGACTTATGAGGCTCAACATTCGGCATTATTTATGGCCGAGAGGGCTTCAATGCCCAAAGAACTTTGACTCTCATTTCGTCCTTCTCTTTTTCTCACCAATTTCTGGTCCCAACAACTCGTCTCATCTCTTTTTCTCTCTGTTGATGCTGCATCTTTTCCCCCTTTTGACTTTTTCTTTAGTTGTAGTTGCTCAAGTCCAGCAATACCAGTTTTTCATTTGGTATTTGGTGAAATCGCCCCAAAGAGCACCATGACCAATTTCCGAAAGTAACACTCCAAACGTTTCGTTCCACTCTCGCACTCATTGTTGGTTCGCAAGGGCAAAATAGACTTCATGGGAAAGGATGAAGTGATGGTTTTGAAGGTATTTAGTCTTAATTAATGCAGTTTATGCACATAGGTGGGGGGCTAATGTCATTGTCTTCTTTGTTAGCAAAACGGCTATACTTTTCTTGCCTTTTTCTATTATTTCTTTCTATTGTGACTCTAATAATAACCATGACTGCAGACTACCCAATGTTTTATTAAAACTTCCACAATAGGAATAAAATTGATTACGCCTACAATTTTTTAAACCATATGATTCATGCGATGCAATAAAGATAAGTTAATAAAAAGTAAATTGATTTTCTGTTATTTTTATGACTGTAATAATACGAAACTGATACTATAATGACATATGCGGGTGGAAAGTAGCATTATATTAAAGACTCAAAATTGAAATAAAAAACTGTTTTCCATTAAAATAACGACTCTTGTAAAAATATTCTATAAATAATTTATATATTTAAGTTGAACTAAATAAAACTTTTGAATCTTCTGATGAATCAGAATTTGCAGACCAGTCTTCTTCCTTTACGAGTATTGCATGTTCGAATAGGGTCTCAAGTGATTCCAAATGCAGTAGTTACGTAACGGGAGGATAACATCTGAACCTTGATCTAAACAATTCACAAGTCGTTCGTCCAACCATATCCTGAGCGAGCGACTAAACGCAGAATCTAGAAACTAATATTTTTTCAGGAGAATCAGGACCAGTCCCTCCTAGTAAAGTCGTTCATATTCGGCCTCAGGTATCTGTATAACGATCTTTGGTTTGGTCTCATCTTCGTCATAATACAAACTCTTTCTAGGAAGGAGAGTCGTATAAATCCCCGAACTACAATACTCACCAGATTCACTCACCCATTTACCCATTTTTTAAAGATTAACGACCCGTTTGTTATCTCTTTTAAATAGAAGAAGCGCAGGATCCCATGCAGAAATTGCCCTACTTAGCCTCATTTGACATAGGGTTCTGACCAGGGTTGGGATTTCTATTTTTAATAAAAATATTTTTATATATAATTAGGCATTTATGGGACAAGGATATAGTAGTAATAACTCATTAATACCAATCTGACATTGGTATTCCTACCTTGAAATTATGTAATAAAACTGAGATATTGTCAAAACCAAACATCGGGTAAAAATAGGGAATTCTCAGAGTTTCCCACATTTAATTATTTATAAAGAAAATAAAAAATGGTTATATTTAGATATTTATTTAAGAATTATTTGTTGACAACACGGACATATTTCTAAGAACTTTAAGCAGGTTTATTATTATTATTATTATACATTTTATTATTATATTTTTATCATAATTTTTAACAAGTAGGGACTTAAAGGGATGTCAAATGGGGGATATCTAGGGATTACAACAAATTTCAGCAAATTTCAATAGATTTAACAGATTATTTTTAAGAATTCAATAACATTATTCGTTTTCAAACTATATAACTTCAAAATCCTGAAACTTTTTTTAATATTTTGAGATTGATTAGTATATGTAATTATGTACTTGAAAATCTTTAAATTCATTCGAATTCTTTTTAAATTCTTTTAAAATTCTTTACAATCCCTTGAAATCTATTGAAGTGGCTTTAAATTATTTTAAATCACATAAAATCACTTGAAATTCTTTTAAATTCCATAGAATCACTTAGAATCTATTTGAAATCACCTTGAAGTATTAAAAAATTACTTGAAATCTATTTAAATCGCTTTTTTCTTGAAATGTTTTAGGATAATCTTGATATCTTTGAAATCTTGTAAAACTTAATCTCCTTTTAAATTCCTTAGAATCACTTGAAAGTACTTTAAATCCCCTTATTAAATTCCTTAAAATTACTTGAAATAATTTCGACATTCTTCCTATGTTTCAAATCTTGTAAAATTTCTTGAAATCTCTTGAAATTCCCTGAAATTCCTTAGAATCACTCGAAATCTATATTCAAATCTTGACATCTTAGAAATCTGGTAAGATTTCTTAAAATCCTTTTAAATTCCCTTACAATAATTTCAAATTTCTTGTAATCCCTTTAAGTTTCTTTAAAATCCTGTTTAAAATCTTTTTTGAAAAGAAAATCCTTAAATGATTCTTATATATATCATTTATAAAATCCTTATAAATACCTAAAAAAAAACTTTAATTAACATACTCTAAAATAGGATAATAGGATTTTGTGTCAGAAAAGAAACTATAGTATAAGTATAAGTAATGATGCGCCTTGTGGGGTCCTTTCCAGTTATCCAAATCAGCGCCATACTAGAACTAGGGAAAGCTGGCCAAGACCCTATTAGGACCCTATTAAAATTTCTGCACCGGATGCTATAATTAGTATAGCATACAATAATTTTTACAAGGTTGGAAATGTTCAGATTTTCAGTGCAGGACCAATTGTTGGAATTAAATCTCTTTTGATGATGAAACAGATTTAATTCCGTTATTATTCCTAAAAAATAACATAGAGGAAAATTATGCAATTTTTGTACAAAATATCACGAGAAAATTCTTGTATTGATATAACATCGGGGAAAGAAGATGCACAATATTAGTGGCTACCTCAGGAGTGACTGATCGAACTTTCAGGTATTTTATCTGGTGTAGGTATCTTGTTGCATTAGCGAAGCAGCCAGTCACGGGTGACAGATTCTTATCGCAGATTGAGGAGACGCGCAGTCTCACCGAACTCTCACACCTGGACTCGAAAATCGAACTTCTTCTTCACAGCCAACACGATATCAAAAGTGTTTTCCCTATGAAAAATGTTAATAATATTTTGTTTCAAATTGTCATTTTTCAGCAGTGATATGGACCATAAAAAGTGTTCACATTGAAACAGTTGAAATACAATTAAAACAAAAAAAAATCACTCATACTTCATACCAAATAGCAGACGTGTAACAGAAGGTATTTCTGCTTAAACATACTTAAAAATGTACTTCGTAAATGAATTAAAGATGAATTACAAATTGAGCACCGTCACTTGCTGATGATTGAAGCGTGTCTACAGGATGAAACAACCACCGGGCCGAGTAATCTTAATGACTATAGCAAACCAATCGTACCATTCGAACTCGATATGAACCAACAGCCGTTGGATGAATGGAATAATTAGATAATTATCTTTTATTTATTTGCAGCTTTGATCAGCCGCTCCTCTCATATAAAAGGACGTTATTTGCAATTATCTCAGATATAGAAGGAAGCGTATCGCCCTTCGGAATGATACTTCTATTACACTCAAGCCACCCATTGCGACCACTACACCCCGGAAAAAGAGTAATCGGAGAGCTAGAAGCTCTTTTCAAATTGTGAATGTGCAATGGTTCAGATTATATACAATATTGACTTTCATAGAAAAGAATGAAAAAAAACTTCAACGCAAATGCAGAGATTCAGATATTATTTTGTATTTTAAAAAAATGTTCTTCTTTTGTGAAAACATGAAACATGAAAACAACCGACTGTTATTTTCACAATAAGAAGAAAATGCGAATGGAACGTTTTTCGGCGAGCTGAAGGTATTCAGCAAATTGAATGTTTGACAACATTTTTTAGCTATACTAGAAAATAGTTCCTTTTAATTCTTAGTATGCCACCCCTATGAGTTGGACAGGCAAACTGACATACCAGGATTTCCCTGGAACGTCTAAATCACAAGGTCGAGTCAGAAGACCCACCGCAGTTTGTTATGTATCGCAATATCGGAGAGCCTGGTTACCGAAGAAACTGTCCATTATGTGGCTGTTAAAACGAGAAATTGACCTGCATTCTGCGTAATTTCTGGAACCCCCAGCGTGGCATAATAAACGAAAAGCCCATAGAAACGATCCTATCGAGTCGACAGTAGGTGGGATGGGCGATGTCTCTGTGGAAAGGGAAAAGTTTACACCTTACCTGTGAGGACAGAAAAGAAGAGACCATACGTATTGACACATTCGCGGCCATTTTCCAGAGAGAGAAACGATCTGGTATGACAATGGACCAATGCCAACAATACAGGTCAGCTGCTACGATCATTGTCATTTAGCGAAAACTCCCTTAGCTCGGTTGAAAACCACCCAGGATACACCTCGACTGAGCAACGACAATGATTTCTAAAATTATTGACATCACATTTATGACTGCATCGAGTAACCTGGAAATCGTTAATGGTCCAAACGATCTTTATTTATTGCACTAGGGTCCAGTTTCCACGTGTCATCTGTGAGGTCACTCCCTGGAGACACGCGTGAGAGACGAAGTTTTGGTTTGTAAAGATATTTTTCTCTCTTTTCTTGAATCTAGTCATCATCATTCACTATCTCGGGTGGACCTTGAGACACAATAATTTCACCAACCACCGGTATTGAACATTGATGTCTGCATCATGCAGTGACCGGATAGGGAGACCTCAATTATAATTTATTTTCCTCTGGTTTCCGCAAGTCAACAAACCCACAACAGATCCTTAAATATTGCAAGTTTGTGCAGAGGAAATGGTAATGGTTTGTATTGTATTTTCTGAACACATTCTTTATAGCTGCATGTGGCAGGAAGGACATATATATATGAAAAGTCAAACTGAATACTGAGTTTATTTGTATAGATTTTTCAAAATGTATCTATACTGCAGTTGATTTCGGAAAAGAAATATCAATCGTGGTTAGGAAAAGGAATAGGTAAATGTTGGAGATGATTATAGATGAGTATTACTCAGTAAACATTTACAATGTCATAAAATGTAGCTGGTACTTTGAGCTCAGGTCAAACAGTTTAAGTTTGGTTAACAAGAGAAGCAAACAGACATTTTCTCCTTGTCTGATGTTTGTACAGTATAACAGGTACCAAGCAGCTTAAGCCGAGGGTTAAGCCACCGTTCTTCACCTGTAATTGCGGCGCTAAGAAAATATTTATGTTCCTTCTCCTAGTCGGAATCATTAATAAAGAGTCAATTTTCAAAGTTATTCAAATTCACGCAAAGATTGTTTCATAAATTCTTAAAGCAGATTTCTAAAATTATACAAAGACTAAGTTTCTACCGCTGGACGTGAATATAATGGAATTCAGTACCTGCCTTTTTTTGTGCAAGAACATGCTGTACCCAAACATTTATCATCATGTCTCTTGCATCAAAAATGCGTTTACAGGCAAGAGTCAAGATTTAACACAAGACTTTTCTTTTCGCATTTTTTACGATAGTTTTTCTCCCGTAGGTCATGGCTCTTCAGCATCTGCGAGCTCAGGGTCGCATCACCAAAGATTGGATCTATTACAAGGTCCAGCGAGTAGCATTTTCAGATATCGTAAATCCTCTCAGAAAGAAAAAGAAGGAAATGAGAAAAGAGAAAGAAGTCAGTGCAGCGCCTCGGAAGTTGCAACTGGATACTGGAAGTCAGTCGAGCGATCGCAGAAAACCTTGCGTCACAGCGTGTTTTGATTCTTGTACCAGGTCCAGACTTCAGGTCCGCGAGATCGTAAATCATAAGGGAAATCTAACAAACCACTACTGGTAATAAAGCTTCATGGTGTTTGGCCCTAAGTTCGCTCGATTCCAAAAGTAGTGAATACAGCAACCGGTCGATCGTATATCTTGTACGGACGTGAAACTTTCTTTGCCTATACCTCTGGCAATTTATTCTCCTGCATGCTATCAGTGTCTCAACAATATCGGTCGTTTTCATTGTCCCTATTTACTTAGGTCCTGTTTAGGTTCAACATAAAAGTTCAACAAGAAAAGTGGAAGGCAGAGATGACCTAATGAAATACGACTTATCACGATGCTTGATTTACTGCGGTAGGAAGAAAAATGAGAAACTAGGACCAGTCACGAGACAATATCCGAGGAATTTCCTTTGCTCCCACTTTTTTAATCTCATCCTTTACTTGAAACGTTTAAAGTTTAAAGGTAAGCATAGAATTCCTGACCCAAAGAAAATTGTATACGAGAGATCTTTTCCGAGAAAGGGGGTTATTTAAATTTCTACATTCTTCGGATTTTAGAGACCGGTTGCTGCTCTTTATATATTATAGATATTATATTCAAAAATTAAAAAGATTTATTTAAGGCGTTGTTTCTGATTTTTCAATATACATATAATATTTTTCATTTTATGTTATTGCTGGTTCTATTTTAGGGTAACTTCTTCATTTACAAATTAATCTCGAAGCTTTCATTTTATGTGCGAGACTTCACAATAGTTTTGTAATCGATAAAAAATGCACAAAAAGACTACCCTCGATTCCACGCCTTTCATCGTCATTCTTCAAATGAAGATAACCATCGATTTTGACCTATCATCTCAGCATCATTAGAGTAGAATCGACTTTCCACCCACGTCCAATCCTTGCTCTGATGTTTATCCAACCATATTAAAGCATGCAGGGTATTATTTACGCCTTCGCAAAATGATTTTAATTTACTCAAACCTTATTAGCAAATTTCATAAATCGATTATGTTGAATTCAATTGAACTTATCTTCAAGTATCTTCGAACTAACATTACTGATCTGCTCGGATAATATGTTTATCTTTATTCTACAAACTTTTGCCCGAAAGGTAAGCAATTAAGTTTGAAAGCCTATACGATTTTTGAGAAAAATCGGTTCTCGTTGTATTGCCCCTTCAAATCATGTGAAATTTATATTTCGCAAACCGGACTAAATCATTAAATCAAAATAAACAACCCCCTGTTCATCTGTCTCTTAGGATGCAGCTTCGCATCGTGTCGCCTTGGCTTTCTTTCTCAATGACATTGTCTCTCTCACTCCACCTGAATTTTAGATGGCGCGAGTGTGCGAGTAATGTATGAATCCCACGCACAGAATCCCTAACACCGCGGGGTCCAGCGAACAACATGTGTTCCTATCCTCTCTCCTCGCCATTTCTCTTATCCGAATGTGCTTCTTTTTATATACCTCATAACCTTCCTTACCTTTCTTTCTCCTGATGTTACTCATTGATCCCAAAGAAGGTCATAATGGTGAAAAGCTTAAAGAGTGGAAAACCAAGTTCACATATTTTTTATGCCTGCTTTTGAATTTTATTGAATGGCATAATTACTATTTTATTGTCATCAAATGTGGACCCAAATAATGCGAGATAAACTATAACTGTAAATTCAATCTCGGATGTTTCATTTAACTGTATTTATATATTTTTGTGCTCATTATTTCTTGAGCACATATTATCGATTTTCTTAAATATTGAAAAATATAATGTTAATTTGTACAACTTACACAAAGATTTGCTAAAATATTGAATTTTTTCAAAATAATTAATATGCATAGTGTCACAAAAGTCCCGGAACGGTTGAATTCAATAGTGACCTTTATCTTGATTTTAACGATAACCTTCAAGATGTTTTCAAGGTCAACTTATGTCTTTAATTTAAAATTTAATTAAAAAAAAAGTTTTCTCACAATAGGTACATATTTCAACGTAAAATTTCCCGCTGTTTCGATTTCCGATATAAAAAAGGGGATTTTTTAATTTAAAAAACAAAAGTTGACCTTGAAAAAATCTTGAATGTCATTGTCAAGATCAAAATTATAAAATTATAAATTTGTAATTTGCACATGAAGAATATATAACATATCGAGCGCGTAGACTAAATATTATATAGACTGATGATGATGTGGAAAATATTAGTCAATACGAGTTATTTGCAAATTATTTTAACAAATTAATAAAATATCGATATTTTCATTTCGATATTCAATCACTATATGAGAATGTGCCCATGAGGCGGGCGGATTTTGTAAATTACAAAGAATGCCTGATGTCATATGAAATTAAAAATGAGAAAAGAACCAGTTCTGACTCCAACCCAATTATTGAAAAATTATTTTTTGATTGCATAATGGAACCACGTCGTATTTTATATTTCCACTCCCCAATCATTTTCTACCTTCCATTCAATTTTTTATCATTTCATGCCCTTCACTTTCGAAATTGGCATCCGCCATGTTCTATCTCCTGCTCTGCTTTTCAAAAGGGTGTTCAGGATCCCGTGGAGGATCTATATCCCTCCTGTGCACCATATGGAATTTTCCAAAATGAGTCGCAGAGATTCAAAAGGAAACCGTAAGAGAAAGTGTTGTATGAATAACGACCAATTCTAACAGGAAAGCATTTGGTCGCTGTGCACATGCTCTATATTCGTTCGACATGTCAAAACGAGAAATAGGAAGCGTTGGTCACTCTAACGAAACAAAGACACGGTGGAACACATCCAATCTGTTGTCTGAACGTGGCTCGTTCCAACAAATCTAAAGGAATCGCCAATTTCTTTCGGTACCCTTCACGCTGCGCTTCGTAAAAACTCGAGGGAAAATCGGTATTTCATTTCAAAAGGAGAATCCATACAAAAAACTAATCGAGCGAGTAAATTGAGGCTATTTCACGCTTTGGAAATTACTAAGTTTTGATGTGAGGTGGAGGTTTATCTCTTTTAAATCAAATTATCGCAATGCAATACACAAAAATGGAATGTTCTGTTTTATCTATATGAAAATAAATAGACAATTTTTAACGAAAAGCACAGAAGGAATAATTATATAAATAGAAATAGGATCTTACAATCGAATGATATCAATAAGCCTGCTTCCCATCCACCATATCAGCATATATATTGTATCTTCTGTATTTCAATAATCGTCAACTCATTCAAAGGATGCGCGTCCATCAGAATATAAAATATTATATTTACTTTATTTTGTTTCACATAATGAGAAACGAAAATTAATTTTGATGTTCAATTCCTCATGAACAATTCGTCACTCGACTTCTCTCGACAGTTGGACATGGAAATGTGACGTTCCTGAAAGAGTTATACGATAAAATATGTAATCCCGTTCTCTGCGCCATTAAGTAAACATCGCATTAGGCAAAGAAACACCAATGAAATGCTTCCCAGTGTAACAAATGCGAGGCGATATAAAATAATAAGCCTATTAGTCACAGGGTCACAGAGCTCGTTCCTGTATTGGATGTATGGGGATCTTCTAAGGCCCCACCAACAATCTTTTCTCTATTCAGGCCTGGATTTATGATATGTCCTCTCATTCATAAAAATATTTAAATTCAGAGCCTCTAGAGTCTAGACATCATTTTCCACGTGGTTCAAACATATTTCTCATATTCTTGATCGAAAATATGCACCAAAAAATCTTCTGAATTTTTTAAATCATTCTTTGACATTCTTTGTCAAACCGGTATGAAAATACGAATTTTTTAAGGTTGGGGTCGTTTAATAATCGCCGTGTGATAATCCCTTATTCAAAAATTTGAGATGGAGGCTTTTTTTGGGGAGGGGGTCAATTCGCGTTAATGCGAGAGTTTGAAAGTTCCCACCAAGAGTCCGGAAATGGCGATCTTCTAAAAAAAAAAAGAAGAAAAGGAGTGGCACGTGGTATGCGAGTCTGAAATACTTGGGACCCCTGGACCCATCATAAAAGTTTAACTGGCGTTGCGCTCGAAATTTCGGAAGTTAAACCAAATACCGTTGTTTCCACGTGTTGACCCAGCCGGTTTTAGTTCGTCTCGCCCTTCGATCTCTTTTTTTTTTGGTTTTATTGTCCTCATCTCAGAATTCGATCCGAGCTGTAGCCACAAGTTATTGGCATCTCCTTTACGACATCGACTCGATATTCCGACATTCTTGCCATTGCTATATTTCATGGGAAATAATTTATGCATCGCCCAGATATGCACGATTATTTCTTAAGATAAGTGCGTGGGACGTGAAAATTATGAACTGTTGTACAGCCGCTCGCAAAATTTAAATATACTCATCATCTAATCCGACTTAGCTATATTGTTTAAAACTGAATTTAATGAATTTAATTTACTGAATTATTTAAGCAAATCTTTGTACTGTAAATTTATATTTCCTTATTATTAATACATTTTTGATTAATCTGTCAAAATACTCAACTAGGGAATTTCTCAGACAACTTTTTTCGGAAACATTTCTTCCCCTTGCGTCCAGTACAGTTTGCTGAGAGTCGCCCACACTTACATCTTGATTCGCAAGTCCTTGCATCATAAATAATCTTACATTTGTATGGCATTTTATCGCCGCCTCTCATATGGGGCGAAAATTTAATGGGTAGCCGGAATATATGTGGGTCCTGAAATAATGGTGTCTCGGCGTGGAAATAAAAATAATGCGCAAGGTGACAACGACAAGCATATACACAAACTCGTTATAGTACATGCAATATGGACATTTTTTCACCTATATACAAGAAGGATGAGTCACATAGTTTAATATACTATTTTTTATTTAAATTATTAATCAGATTTATTTAAATGTGCAAATTTTGTCATGGCGTTAAATAGCTCCAGCCAGGAAATCGTAGTCTCGAGTTGGTGATCTATGTAGGTCTAAAACTCAAATGAAACGCCTGACCCGCTTAGTATGTATCAAATACAAATGAATAAAAACTTTAGGAATGTTTTACTATTGCGGATACCTGCTAGACCTGATCCAGAGCCAAGAAATTCGAAATATCTCAACTATAAGCATTATTTCAAGTCGGGACTACACATGATAATAGGGAAGAAATTCGAAAATTTCCACAAGGGAATTCATCCATTACAAAGTGGTAAACCTTAAGCGACTTAGAAAGTGGATCATGTTGAGCAGGCGTGTGCGAACTCTTCATGTAAACCCCACGGGTCACAATCTAAACCGTGCTGAGATTAAATAATTCATGCTGGGAGTGTAATCCGCAAATTTGTTTGGGATTACAAGAGCTTTGTGGTTGCACCGCGTGCGGTCAAACAACACTACTTCTTTTTAATCTCTCACTCCAAATTTGCAGACATTACGACTGTAGCATCAACCAGCTTCTGTCTTTATAATTAGAAAAGTATGTTTACGCTTCTTCGCAAAATCCTCATTAAGACCTTCAAAAGGGCTTGTATAGGTGCATAATTACACGAGACAAATTCAAGAATCCTGTATATCAATTTTAATTTCAAACGCTGCATGCAGATTTTAAGTACAGGTGGCAAAATTCAATAATAAATTTAAAAATTAAAAAGAGTTTAAGTTTTTAGAAAATAAGTAAAGTGACGAAGACCCCTGTGGGCCCAAATAGATTTTTTTTAAACTAAAAGTTCCCTTGTTTAAAATTAAATAAATGTTACATCTTTTTTTTTTGAATTAATCCCTTGAAGCAACTGTGTTTTGAAGAACTAAGAAAGTTGCGGTTTATACTGCAAGTTGACAAGTATAAACTTGGACTTCACACTTATACGTGAAGATTTGGAACGATATGAAGAAAATCAGGGCTCACAGGGGTTTTCGTCACTACACTGTAAAAAATGTTTTCGAAATTTGAACTTAATTCTTTTATTTATTTTATTTTATTATTTTCAAAGGGATCTCGAAAGGTCTAAGTGATTCTAAGGAATTAACAAGGATTTTAAGTGATTTGAATTAATTTAAAGCGATTAAAATTATAGACTTCAAAAATTTTTATTTCCAAGACATCTTATAAAAGATTTCAAGTAATTTTAAGGAATTTAAAGAGATTTGAAGAGATTTTGCAATATATTAAGAATTCCTACTGGATTTTAAGGGATTTTAACTTTTAAGTGATATTTCAAGAGATTTCAAGTAATCTTTAAAGAGTTTTTATGGAATTTCAAAAAAATTCAAAATAGTTTCAGGATTTTCAATTATTTTTAAATATTAGTAAATATTCTAAGGCATTTTTAAAGATATTTTAAAAATTTCAAAGAATTTTCAAGAAATCGCAGTAATTAAAATATGTGAAAGGATTTACTCTTGTAATCTTTTCAAATATATCTTTACATCTTTAATTGTTAAAAAATTATGAAAATCATATAGTCATAAAATGTAGTGTAATAATAGGGTTCATGAAAACCTGTTTAAAGTTTCTAAAAATATGTCCGTATTTAAAAACAATACACAATATTAGTTAAATTTTTTATACATATAAAGACAACCATCTTTTATCTTTGCATAAATAATTGTGTGGAATATCTCGGGAATTCCTCATTTGTATATACGGATGTTTGGTTTTGACGTGGAAAAGTCTTCAATACCCTGTTTCATTATCAACAATATGTCAGTTTTATTACATAATTTTAAGGTGGGAATACTAATGTAACATTTTGGTATTCAATGAGATATTACTACAATACCGTTGTCCCCTAAAGTGACTAATAATATAAAAATAATTTCATTGAAAATAGAAATCCTGACCGCGATCGTTATTATAGAGCAT
>JAUESI010000008.1:591893-607154 GCA_032275145.1 Synergus laeviventris | reverse complement strand
ATTATTTATGAAAAAATAAAAGAGATGGTAATATTTATACGAAGATACTTCTAAGAACTTTAAACAGGTTTTTAGGAAAATTATTATTACTAAACTATATACATTTTTTATAATTATATTTTTGTAAGAATTTTTTTCAATAATTTCAGCAGATAGCAAGAGATTTAACAGATTTTGAAGAATCTAAAAACAATTTTTGTTTTACAATTACTTCAAAATCTTAAATGTTTTTTGAGTTTTTTGAAATCACTTAAAATCACTTGAAATATCTTGAAATCCTTTCACATTCTTTGATAACTTAAAAAAATTTAATGAATTTTCATGAAAATATCAAAGTTATCAAAGAATGTTAAAGGATTTCCAGAGATTCAAAAATTTATGAATTATTAAGAAATTTCATAGTCTTTTAAAAGTTAAAAATTTTACAATATCATTAAAAATCCCTTGCAATATTTACAAATATCTTTAGATAATTGAAAATCCTAAAACTATTTTGAATTTTTTTGAAATTCCATAAACACTCTTCAAAGTCACTTGAAATCTCTCAAAATCTATTTCGATTTCTTAAAACTAATTAAAATCTGGGAAATCTTGATATCTTTGAAATCTTCACAATTCTATTGAAATCCCTTTAAATTCTCTAAAACCACTTGAAATTTCTTCAAATTCTCTAGAATATCTTGAAATCCTTTAATGTGCTTGAAATTGTCATTTAAAATGCCTTGCAATCATTAACATGTTTCAATTACTTGAAAATCTTGAAACTCATTCGAGTTCTTTCGAAATTCTTATAACATTTTTTGACATCACTTGAAGTCTATTGAAATCGCCTTGAATTAATTAAAATCTCTTGAAATGTTTTGAAAATCCTTTGAAATTTCTTAATATCATTTAAAAACCATTCAAATAATTTTAAAAATATTTAAATTGATTTAAAATCTTGAAACTGCAGCGTTATCAAATATGCGTGAAAGAATTTAAAATCTCTTGTAATCTTTTTCAATCTCTTTAAATATCTCTATAGTTATCAAACAATTATCATAAAATGTCAACAATATACATATTAGTTTATACATTTCCAATTTAATAAATATAACCATCCTTTATATTTTCATAAATATATGAAAATATTTTTATATTGTTAAATAAATGCCCCTATGTTAAATGGGGCAATTTCTACACGGACGCGGGCCCTAATTAAATCCGTATAATATAATTTAGAGGATCTAATTATCCCTATATGTTGGTGCTATAATTATCATAGCTTATTATCATTTTAATTGACGTTGATCCATGTAAAAAAACTACACATCTGTTTAAATGAATAAAAATCCGTTTGCATCTCTATTTAAATTTTTCGTTGTGATTCATACGTTCTACAGAGATTCTGGATAAGATATGCCTTTTGGGCGCTTTTTTAAAAAGTGGTGGGTTATTAAATTCCACGATATACTTGTCAAAGCGTGGCCTGAGTCAAACCCCTCTGGGACATCGGTTCTTCGCCATGGGACATCATGCTCTGTACGCCTTGGGGTGCAAAACCGAGGCACCGCGCCTAATAACTGTGTATTAGCTTTGTCGCGGCGTTTTCAAAGGGATTGATTTTAACGGCTGTTGCCACCACCAGAAACCCGCGTGCGTCGCGTCTCGCGAGATAATTATCATAAATGTCATGCAGTAGGATTTGCGATCCTGTTAAAAACTCTTTATTTCCTGTATGGGACGACATTTCCTTGTAAAATAAAATTTGCAACTCTAATTGAGGCGCTTTAAAAGCAGTTAAAAATATTTTAATATAAGAATGCAGGCATAACTTGAGAGCATGTTTTTTTAATCGTAATTCTTGGGGGTACTTAAATGTCCTAAAATTAACTTTTGGTTACTTATATTGTGGTTTGTGTCGTTACTTATCTCAAAGAAATATCGCTGTTAAGGGAAGATTTGTTTACAAAAGATCGCAGAGGTGTTAAAGTACAAAATAAGAATCTAAAACTAATTTTAACAGGTAGGTGGATGACTTATTAAAAAGAAAAGAACAATGGGCTATAAGCAGCTACAAAGATCGTGAAATTTCTAGTTTTCTCACTGTCTGATGACGGTGCCGAAACTTTGATTTATCGTCTATTCCCAACTGAGTTAGCCGTTAACTTTGATTCAAATCTGAATTCCAGGTTCTTGTATTTTGACCGAAAAGAGATAGGCGTGGTTATATTCGTCCCATGAAAATGAAGTTTTCATTTACCCAGGGAAAACCTCCTCTTTACTTGGAAAAATGATTTTTTATTCCCTAGAAACTTGATCAATTCGTCATAAGCACTCCTGAATTGACAACATTACTATGAAAAGACTTTGTCATTTTTATATGGAAAATTGATGGAAATATTTAAAAACAAGTAAAGTCAATAGTTTTTAATAATGAACATTTAAATAATACTCGCAAGTCTAAATATTTTGATTTCCAATATTCAATTTGGGGTGGGTAAACTCATCCATTTCAATATTGTGAAATTACCATTTTAGTTATTCGTCTATCTTTTCAAACCTTATTCCCATTTTTAATTTCTAAATTCTGCAGTGTCATCTCAAGGCTGCACCATCAAATTACACTTTCCTTTAGCTCATCCATTTAAAAGAAGCCTTCCGCCTCCTAACGTCTTGAAAGGTATTTACAAATAGTCGTCTGCAAAAGAATGGATAAGATTTGTCATCGCGAATGTCGTTACTCGCTTAAAAGGAGTGATTGTCAGTCGTTCAGAGTACATGAACGTCACTTGGGACACTCTTTTTCAAAAGCTCCTTTGAACGCATTTCTTCTACATTCCTATGGGTAATGAAGATTGTTATTCAAATTTTTCTTGCTTCAATATTTTTCTTGCTTCATTATTTTTCCTCCAGCAACGAATCTTCACCTAAGCAGATTCTTCTGCCTTGATTTATGGAACGTCTCTGATACAGACGAATGGGTAGGATCGTTAAATGCGGACTGGTTAAAAACAGTCGAATGAAATTTCGGGAACTCGAACTCATGGAATGAGAAGTGGAAGTTGGCTGCGTCTCATTATAATATTGTAACTCAGGTATGATAATACTCTTGGTGTTATATTGAAGTTCTCCAATTAATTGCTTTTTAATTTAATGATGAATGAACAGACGAGTCGCAGCTAATTTCGAATGCTAATTTGTGGTTTTAGTCAAAAAGAGTGATATATCTATCTGATTATTCTAGGCGAATGACCAACTATTTCTACAATCTTTTAATTAAAATCTCGATTTACGATCTTTATTTCATATTCAAAGACTCCAAACCTCTTTCAAATGTGATTTTTCGCGTTTGTTAGATTATTTGCATCTTCTTTTTTACTAACCCAAGCGCATCATACTTATATAGACAATGACCTCTGACTCATTCAAGTAGAGAAAAAACGAGCGAGTTTAATGCAACTCGAATCAGAATAGAAGGAAAATAATAAACGTAGAAATTGGTGAGATACGTGAGTAATAAAAGTGGACAATGGAGGGGCAAATTAATATTAAGGTGAGTCTGGGTGTAGGAGATGAAGTAGGAGGAGGCGATGGAGGCTGGAGTCAGGTGGAATGGAGGACTTTGAGTAGGGACAGTAATTTATCAACCTTAGATAGGGATCTCTATGGTCGCGTGTACAGAACCGATCAAGTTTTGACCCTAGATGGTTGGACTTAATTCTTTCCCGTGGACGATTAAGGCTGTTTTTTTTTTTTAATCGAATTGATTTCACCACTTTACTACCCCCACATTCGCAGACCTTTTTTTTGTTCAAGTAGATTAACTGCTGAAAATTTTGCGACACGGATATAATCTCTTTTGAACCAATAATTTTCCTTCCACTATGAACGCGGCCAAAAATGCCAGACATACCAGCGGGCGCGCGCCCAGACGCCGCCTGATTCTGTGCGCAAAGAAAATAATATGGAAAAAATTGCTCTTCTCTCTTTCTCTTTCTATCGATATTCGATATCTCTTTCTTTTACTCTCCTCTCTTCTTTTATTCTCTCTGGTCCCTTATTTTCTTGTTATCAAGGGATGAACTCAATGGTCGCGAAGGTAGCATTTTTTCTTCCGTACCTACATGTGTATTGTGTCTACATAGGTACCATCCAACCTTCGCGATTTTTTTTGCTCTATTTTTAAGGAGATTTACTGCCGCACCTGTCCTTGCAAGGTGCTCACGGGAACGCGAAACGCGACCTTTTTTTTAATCTTTCAGTCAACTTGGGTCAAGGAGCTTTGGATTAACTAGGTGTATTATTTGTAGAGTTTATGAGAACGCGTTAGTCAGCGATTTTGCTTCTTGGTTCAACAACGTTCTCTCTCAATCTGAATTAGTTAGAATTTGACTAAGTAGCCTTACATTTGACTATTGAATTATTATTTAGCTTTTATAGTTTATTTAACATATTTTACAAGATTTTCAAGGATTTCGAATTATTATAAAGAATTTTCAATTATTCTATGCGATTTTAATGGATTTTGACAAATTTTAAGTTTTTTATGGAACTTTATTAGAGGATATCAAAATATTTATATTATTTTCAAAAGATTTTATGACATTTTAAGGCATTTTTAAGAATATTTTTCATGGTATTTTAAAGGGTTTCTAGTAATTTTAAAGTTCCTTATGAAATTTTAGGCGATTTAAAAAGATTTTCATTGTAATATAGAATTAGTAAACCACTTCGCACCATTTGAATTAGTAAGAAACTACTATTAATTAGTAAAATTTAACTAATTCAGATTGAGAGAGTGGGTATCATCAGAGCATAATTTATTTACATAAAAAATCTCACATTTTTTTATTGTGAAGTAAATTTTAAAACATATGCGAACAACATCTGTTGAGATGCTATATTAATATACTTTCTGCATAATATAGATAATACGAAAAATTCAAATGAATTATTAAATGTATACCTGGTTACTATTTGAAACGGTAATTTAAAATGAATTTGAAAACAGATTGTACTACAATGAATAGAATTTTATTTAAATCCCAACGCTATTACTAATGCATTAGAAAATTTCTACTAATTCGGATTTAGAGAGTTTGTAGCCAGTTGATTATTCATTTAATCGAGTATGGTGACATACGTTCAATTTTCCATAACAGCGCACGACGCAGAAATCAGGGTAACAAGTGGCAGACAATGTAACTACCCGCTGGTTATAATTAGCAATTTGTTAGGCTAATTCTCAAGTGTCCCGCACGAATGAACTTTGTCTGTAATATGTGCATTTTATATGCAAACAATTCATCTGAAACACAAGTGAGAGAAGAGTATAATACATTTTAAATTATAAACGCTCGATTAAACAACATTTGATCAACTATATGAACGCAACGGAAAGTTATATGAAAATTTTCTTTCAAGAACAAATTTCATGGAAAATAATTTCTAAATATATTTATGGAAAAATCGTATTTCTTTTTATCTTATGTTGTTTGCTCCAACCATGATTCAAATTAGCAATCACATAAATAATATAATTAATTATTAAGAATTTGACTATAAGTGTATTTATATAGTAGCCTTTCTCCTCTTTCTATTAAATCAAATGTTTTAATTACTAATTAAATTGTTCACAATTAATTGTTCTTCGAATATCAGTAATGTTACACTTTTTGTATAAATAATTATGTAATTTTTCTCACATTATTTAGCTTTTTTGTAGTTTATATAACAGAGTACAGAAGGGTTCCTAGAATTTTGAAGTATAATTATGAAGAATTTTCAGTATGCGATTTCGATGGGTAAAATTTAACTAATAATTCAGATTGAGAGAGAGGGGGGGGGGAGTACCGAGAAAAAAATTATACAATGTGGTCCCGTGTAGAAATATTGAAAGGACTATATTCGGGCCCTCAGTGGTTTGTAACGTTTTTGTCAGTGTAGGCCCTACTATACTGACTAGTAGGAGCCCAGTGGGGCCCATTCTTGACGTTCTGAACTAAAAGACTTTTATATCCTTATTGTATTTAAAATATATTGAATTTTCGTCGTTTTTTTTTTTAAATTATTGCTGAATCGTTTGTCTCAGAACTCAAGACCCAAAAGTGACATTAATCAATATTCTTATCTTAAAATTGCGAAAGTGGTTGACTCGATTACGATTTACGGTCAGTGGCTCGGTTGTCCTCGACGGGCGTCACCAATAACAAATTACGTACGTCAACACACGCTCTTATATAGGAAAAGGCTGCTAAGGAGGATGAAAGAGGTAAAACAGGAGGGAATGGGTAAAGAAACAGGAGGTGGTGGAGGGTGGAACGGATTTACTTGGCTCGCATAAATCTCACGTATTTGGCGGCGTGGCGCGTCTTGACGGGTTCTAACGATATATTCTGATATAATTAAAACAATAAATAAGATGGCGTCCCACCGCGAGCGCCAGGGGTCGAACTCTTGCACCCTCTTCGTCCCCGTATCTTTTTCTCTAACCTCTCCCCTTCTATCCAACCCCCTCACCCCTTTTTCCACATACAGGAATTATGTACGTGTGTATACACGATCGCCGAAAAATAAGTAGAGCATCCTTAGAAATATATCATGTTCCAAGATAACTCTTCGCGAACGTAGGGAACACTTGAAACTTTTTTCCGATTTATGATAAGGGTAAATAAATAAAATTAGGATCCAATGGTGTTCAATTTATGAGAATAATAAATTATCGCAAATATTTACTCCACAGAAGCTTATTTTGCTATATCAGAAATGTATAATATTGTATTTTTTGCTCTACCATTTTACTTCCTCATGGAGGGGTCGTCCATAAATTACGTAAGACCAATGACGATGATTAAGATTTGTACTTATGTTCAAAAAAATTGTGATAAAACTGGAAATTTTAATATCTATTAAGATGTAAAACTGAATTTCATACTAATCCAAAATTTTATTTTTGCTCTCATTCATGACTTTTTTGATATATTATTATAATTATAATTATTTTTTTCTCACTTCACGGGGTCAAAAAAGTCGAAAAATCGTCTCAGTAAGAGGTTGTCCAAGTATTACGTAAGCAGCTTATGGGAAGGGGGGGGGAGGGTCAATGTAAATCTTACATAATTCGCTTCGTCTAAAAAAATCAGTTCAGTTTTATATTTATTTATATATATTTATATCCGTTGGCTGTAGTTTCACTAGTTCAATTAGTAAATGCATGGTTTACTAAAGTAATAGTCATTTTTCATATATATGAGTATTGAAATATAGTAAAAAATTTACTTAGTAAATTACTAGTAGTTTAACTAATATTAAATAGTAAATATAATTGACTATTCTTTAGTAACTTCGCTTAACTAATTTTTAGTGATCGACTCTCGATCACTAATCTATATTAGTGAAATATCATGATTTCGACCAATCAGAAGAGATTATCTTATATGAATATATGGTATGGCGAGTTGGCGAGTGTGGTATTCCGACGCCACGCGCCAGGGAGGTTATGTGAGTATAGTGATTTTGTGCGACTACTTTGTGGATATACGTGTTTATAACATTTTGGAAAGGATTTTACACTGTAAGTACTATAATCAAATACATATTGATATTGTACAAATTTACATCACTCAATGTAGTAAATAAAATTACCACAGTGAAAGAGGTATATTTACAAAATCTTGTGAAAATCCAAATATAACCTCTAAAAATGCTGTATTTTAGGCGTGAAGATTTTACAAGGTCCTTGAAAAATTCAGGATGTTACACATTTCATTTGGTGCTGCATTTTGAGGTTAGATCAGTTCACTCAATTTTTAAACTGTTTTATACATTTTTTTTTGTTTTTAGAAAAAAGAAAACATGAATGCAGAATGCTACGAAGCCGAAACTTTTACTCCAAAGGTGGTTTCAATGTAAAAAGTGTATTACTTAAGTTTCAATAAAAAATAATATATCTTTAGTCGTAATTCTACTAATTTCTTCAGTCGACCATTTCTACCATTTGAATTAGTAATTTTTCACTAATCGTTAGTGACCGACTTTTCTCTAATTGAATTAGTGAAATTTCACTTTACGTTTCCCTTTTTAAAAATTCAATGTAATACTATTTATACCAAGTCATTATATTATTTATGAGAAAATAAATACATTTTCATTTTTCGTGGCTAAAAAATATATATTTTGAATAAAAACAGGGGGGTAAAAATGATGTTAAAAGTGCTTACGTAATACTTGGATAGCCCTTAAGTGTTTTTACCGTGGTCAAGATACATATTTCTGTAAATAAAAATTGCTTTTTTTTTTGTTATTTTATTTGTATGATATAAAATGTAGATGGTATTTAATAAACAAGTTTTAACTGAATTATAAGCTTATGAGAGAAGCGTGACCGTGGGCGGAGCGATCCCTAATTACTAGTTAAACAGAAGTCCTGTCCGCCTATACTAAAATATAACCCATCATAATCTTCATGGGCCTTATTATACCTTCGAAGGTAGTTTCAGAGGTTGGTCCGCGTTCGCAGGTTAGCCACTGGTAAATTACACGTTTGTTTTAAGTTTGCCCCACCCTCGCGCCCCGACACCGATTTGACCCTGATTTATTGCTATCCTTCGTTCTTTTCACCTCTCCTTCAGTTTTCTCCTTATTGTCGGAAAAATGCAACTCTTTATCCTTTAAGTATACTTTTCAATTTGTCTTAAGACGCCCCCGCTTTGGATTAAAGACTTGAAATTATTAGTGAATTTTCTAATTCAAAAAGAGTAAACTGCTCCGAACTTATCATCATTGTAATTCCATAAGCTCTTTTGTCACACTCTTAAGCAGGATTCTTCATAGTCTTACCTTAACCAAGTTTTTCTCAAATGGATTTAAATTTAAAGGCTATAATCTGTTTTTCTATAGGATCATCTGAATTGATCATGGATTAAGATTTATAAATATCTTAAATTTTGAAATTGTCATTTAATAGACACCCTTTATTGATTTATAACTTCGAAAAATTCGACAACTGTTTGAACCATCGTTTGAACATGCATTTATTAATCAACAAGAGTACTAAATTATTATTCATGATGTATTCAGAAATCTCAGAAAATAATTTTATTTACAAAATAGATGTTTTTGGAAATTTGTTAGAAAGATGCGGGTTATGTTTCAGTTATCATCCCCTATGTCTTATTCACAAGCCATCCCATTATTGAATAAAGTATTGAGGGGTGGATGTAAGTGGCTAGAGCAATTGAGTGGTTACTATACGTATATATATCGAATATCCGCGCGCGATTCTATCATGGAAAACGATCTTATCTTCTCTTCGGAAATTAAGCTTATTGTCCAAAATTCATTTAGGTTTATCGAGTTGAAGATAAAATAATCATACTATATTGAAGGGGTTCAGCTCTTAAAGAAATAAGCATTATGATGTTTTTGTCGATATTCCTCACAATGGGTGATAAATTAATCACAATAACGAACAATCTTCAGAAATGATAAATGTATTTTAATACTAGAAAATGTTCTAATTTAGTATTTTTATATTATAACTCGATTAGTCTGCTCCACATTTCAGGGTAATGTTTTTTAGTTTAGGGAGAGCAATATTTAATCCGAGAGAAACTTACGTTATACGAAGGGATTTAATTACGAAATAATTAAAAGAGGCAACCACTTCGCTCTTTTTTCTCTCGTGATTTTTGCTCGCGAACTCGCAATATATACTGTGTAATAAATTAATAAAGTCCACTCACCCAGTCCGCAGCAACCGTGTTCGTTAATTTCGAAATATGCGCTCCGAGTTGAACAACGAAACATTAATAAGTTTCGTAATTAAACAAAAGAAAAACCTTTATTTGATTTAGAAATTGTCTTCTACTTGACTCTTCTTCAAACCCTTCCTCCGCAGCACTAACTTAATTATAAAATTTTCTGCATTTCTTGTAAATTAATTAAATTTTTAAATGTCGGTAATCAGAAAATATGAAAATTTACCGCCTTATTTGGTACTATTTTTCTTTTTATATTATTTGCAAATTATAGAAAGCATATCATTTTCAGTGCAGAATCAAACCCTCGTTATATATACTTGTTCTTGGCTTTACGCGAATCGTGATTATGAATGCAAGCCAGAACTTGTAATCGCGTTTGTTTTAATTAGAACCACAGCATGCACCATGCTCATTTAAGACTTCCAGTTAACACCCCTACCTTCCAGATCGCCCCCCCCCACCCCATATCATACTTTCAACTCTATGTCTCGTATTAATTTCAAGCGAGGCTTCAGTTCGTTCATAACCTATTATTTATTAGCAATCAACACTGGAATTACCATCCTGTACTTATATATAATTCCGTTTCATTTACCACATACTCTACAAATTAAGATGGATTTTTAATTTTTACACAGATCCCATAGAAACAAGATATCGAAAAATTGATACAAATTAAGTAGATTGCATGTTATTAAAAGAATAATAAGAATTTGATAAGAATATTTATAACCTTAAATATTTACTTTTTTCTTTTTCTTTTGAAAATAAATGAATATACAATACTTTTTTGACATCTTGAAAAACCATGTTAAAACTTCTAGACTCTAATACTTAAGTTCTTAACGAGAAGTAAATATCCATAAAATCCTTTCCTGAAGAAAAATTCTAAAAAAAATTATGTCACCGATCTAGGATGCATAATCCTTATAAAAAATCAGCGGGTTGCGCGACATGGTTCAGACGAATTGTAGGGGCGTAATCCGTATTTTACACCGTTTTGCGTTGCATTCGATGTGACATTATACGGATACCGACGTGGGGTCTTTTCACAAAAGGGTATGGAGCAAGACGGTTTCGAATTGGTAGGATTGGAACAAGTGAGGCACGAGATAGGATTTGAAATTTATCCGCGTGAAATCTACCTTGCTTCTCTATATCATTCAATCTGAAGCTCACATGCTTTTTCAAAAGAGATTATGTAATTGTATATTTTTTTAAATGTTTCTTATGTGATATGTTTACATTGAGAAAAGAGCTTTTTACAAAGTTATACGAATCATTTTCAACTTTGAATTTCTATATGTTATTAGAGTAAATATTAATTAAATAAAAAATGTAATTATCTACTAGAATAAAATAGAATTATTATGTTGAGTAATAGGTTAAAACTAGTTGAAACAATAACATATCAACCCCGACATCTTACATACGAATTGGAAACATTCTCTATTACTGACGCTTTTCTCATTCGCTGGCAATACAGAATATAGATAGGTATCCTTTACTGATATGATACTTTACCATATGAGCAACTTACTTTACCATTTGGTTTCCTCACTTTTACGCTAAAAATAATAAATATTTTTTTGCTAAAACTACGCGATTTACCTCCATCCATATACGAAACGAAAATTACCTACATTAAGCAAAAATATTTATTATTACGAACACCAGCTGAGTGAAACTAAAGATGCTCTTATGATAAGTAACATATTCTTTACAAGTGATAATATAGAAAATATGAATAATGCCCAGTAACGTAAACAATAAAATTTTTTAAATTTAAGGTCATCCGATCCGGTCCTAAATTTTTAATACTTACTTTGATACTTTATCTTTAATTTTAGAAATTTTTTATTTGATACCTCAATAAATTTAGAAGTAATGTTGCAGCGAAAAGAAGTTCGATAAGGTAGGGATCGGATATAAATGAAAGATTATGATAGGAAAAGGTAGAGAAATGATAGTGCAAGAAAGTTTCAATACATAATTTATTTCTGTCAACACGCATCTTCCATAAATATATCATATATCAATATTCATCATATATTTTTATTATACAAATTATTTCTCCAATTTCGCTGTTCACATTCTAATTTAGTTTTGCAAATTGTAGTTTTTATTACACTGTCATTTATGAGCGAAGATTCAGCAAATTTTTTGGTTTAACTGAAAATTATTTTCTGCCTTTTCGATATGTTTTAACGTTACCAGATTTAATTATTGCTATTTTCCAAGCATTATATTCTATTTTTAAACAGTTGATTACATATACAAATATATTTTCCGTATCTCATCAATTTTCCAGCCTGCAAATAAATTTTTAGTCTGAAAAAATATCTTCATAAAATCAGGCATCAAATCTGTGCTTTCATTCTTTTTTATAATTTTCTCAATACTTATAGTTCCTTTAAATTATTTTTCATGTGTGGTACAAAAATTAAAGGTCAAATCAGAAAATTTCTTTCATACTTAAAATTATAATTTATTCTTATATTCACTTGATATCAAAAATTATTAGAGTGCATTAATTTCATTTGTATTATGTTGGGCACAGATTTGAGTTCAGATTTAGATATCATACCCTTAGATTGTATTAATAATCTGTGATTTTAATAGTCTGTCAGGGTAATATGAATATAAGTATTTTTTAATTACACATATGAATTTTCAGAGCTCTTGTCCAGCAAGAGAAGCTTCTTTTAAAATTTCGTCTAAATCGAAAGGATTACAGACATTTTGACATTTGATAACTCTACCTATTATAAAGTCAACTTTCTATGTCATTGTTACATAATGGAAAATTTATATATTCATCTTTGAAAATTCCCTTTCGGTATTAGTCGCTTTTTCCATTATCAACAAATTTTTTTTTTTTTTGGTTAGATGCTCAAAAAGTTGACTTCAAAATGGAAAATCTACTCCTTAAATTACGAGCACACAGCTTTTATTTATTTTACGTAAAGTAGAAGCTGATAATTTTTTAGAGTCTGCAATTCATTAATAATCTTTTATAAAAACAATTTGCAATTTGTTTTTGCAATAGCGAAATAACTGATCGTATTATTGCGATGAAAGGCACATGAATAATAAAAACTGTTTCTAAACTTGATTAACAATTCTGTTAGAAATTTTACAAAGGGCTCAATAAACAATAGAGAGGTAATGCAAACTTTTTGAGAAATTATAGCTATTACATCGCAATTACTAGAATCACTAGAATACGCAGTAAGTGCTTATTAACATATAATTATAATTGTAACCATCACAGCAATACGTCAACATATCAAATACCAACACACCCAACGTTACATATTCTCAACATATAAATACTTCACTACATATCCGTATTTTTCTTATTTACTCGTATTTATACAATACAAGTACATAAATTTTATTTCTATGCTAGATCTTAGTGTATAATATGAACAATATCGACCATTGATTGTACGGGATTATGATTTGTGCACTCAGCACAAAAAGCAATCACATTCAAGAACTCCAGTTTTTGCTCTGTTACTTATTCAGACAAGCAAATTCTTACAATTCAATTAAGTTTCTAACTAATGTTTTAATTAAACCAATAAAACACAACAAAGTTAATACTTTCAAATAAAACAAAGCATTAGATATCTGCTATAATGTTATACAATATTTAACAGATAAATAAATGTTTCTGAATGACTTGCAAAATATTACTTTTTACGTAATTATTTCAATCTTGATGTTCATTCAAATTTCTCATTTTAGAAGAATCAACAGAGCAAAAATTTGGGGATTGTATATATTACAAGCTAAACAGTTTTTAGCATTATATATTATTTATCGCATTACATTATAATTTATACGTTTACTGTTATATAACTTATCTATGTATAACTGTATTATATGTACTTCAATAAACATGTTCAAGACAAACGAAATGTTTAAGTTAATTAAATTTTCTCGTTGCATTAATAATTACAGCTACTTGCTACTATTATTTCCATTTCAATAGAAGCTTTAAAAAAACCCCTAAGATACTTTTGATCCGCAAGTTGAATAAGAACTAAGTGATTATCAACTCGTGTTTTTGAAATAATGTCGAGTGGAAGTTGTGCAAATTGGAAAAAAAATATCTTTCGGGTTGATTTCCTAATCTACAACGAAAATTCTATTGTGTTTAAGCAAGAAAACTCACAAAAACAGTACAATGTGTTAATGTATAAATATAATGTAATAATTGTTAACATCCATGGGCGAACAAGTAATCTTGAAATTATTGATCGAACCTCGCTTTCTTTTATAGTGATATTCTTACTACTATTCTTCTTCTTATAATATAGTAGACACTAAAGCTATACCAATTAAGATTAGTCAGGCATAAAATATAGTTTGTTATAGACTATAGATCGAAGCCTGAGCTAATTTTTAAGTTCTACAGAATTTACCCTAATGTATTCCGACTGTGCGTGCAGTTGTAATACTAAAGACAGCTTTTGTTGAAGTTAGACGTTAGTAAATCTTCTTTTGAGCTGTTTACAATCTGTTGCTAGAAATTTCAGTAAACATTGAAAATTTGAGCACCTAATTATATAAGAAACGAGCGTTTATTTTACATTTCCTCATATTTTTACGTTTATGCAAAATAGGGCTTCATTGACATTTTAACTAGGGCTGTACAAGCATAACCCTAATTTAAATACTTTATTTCTTATTTTTTATGAAAATTTTCCATTTGGTATATATCGAAGAGTTTTGAAATCAAAGAAAAATGACTTGAATCGAAATTGCAACTTGTGCGATAGTTTATTGGAATAATAACAAAAACTCAGTTGCAAGGAAAAAAACCTGTCTTTCTCAAACTGCATAAAGACTAACAAATTCTATAATTATTCTTAAATCACAGTTTGTCAAATTTGAACTACACTTCTGTACATAATTTTTATTCTTACAGTATCATATTGTATTTTCTTTACACATTAATTTTGAGCTTTCGACATTCGTTTAAACTAACACTTAAGTTAGCCTTTTGCGCATTTTACATATTTTGAGACTCTAGAAGCATTTAAAGGTACCAAATGGAATAATAAAGAATCAAGCTGCAGAATTAAATTACTCATTAATATTGAAAATGATTGCCATAATTTCCTATCGATTTTAAATTTTGCTATGCATTAGTTTATTTAACCATTATTTACTTTTATTTAATCTTAAATCAATATTAATCCTCTATCTCTGAGAAAACTCTATATTATGTGACAACCACAAAAATAGTAAAATATGGTACTACTACTCATTTGTGGTTGCCACAACTATAAAGTTTTCTCAGTGTAGAAATAAAATTAAGATACCCAACAATTGTTACAGATTCCAAAGGATCATAATACTTTTATACTTAGATTCGTAATATTTGTCAAGCTCAGAATATCGATAATTGTTGATTTATGAGACACATACTTTTATACACATAATAACTTATTACTTTTTTCTTATGCATATCTCTTTACAGTATAAGTATATATATATATATATA
>JAUESI010000008.1:578938-591793 GCA_032275145.1 Synergus laeviventris | reverse complement strand
TATATATATATATATATAGATACATAGATAAAGTTATTTGCAGTATATATGCATTTATATAGCCAGTGAAATTCACTCTATAGTAGGTATAATATTTTTTTACGTTTACTATTTAACATTGACTTGACAGGAGTAGTTATATGTAATTTAGCAGAGGCTCGTTTTAGGAAACTACCTCATTCAGTTAATACCTGTATTTGTGCGCGGCATTTATTTACACAAATACACTCTACTTTATATGCCAATGAAACCTATCTCACACTTAACTAACATATAATTATTAACTCAATCATTAAATAAAAATCATTTTGATTTCTTTTTTCAAGTATTTAAAAAGCTGTGTTTGGATTCATCAATTATAATCCTTTAAATTTAGTTTTTTTGAACAAGATTTTGTGATGGCTACAATCCGGACTTTGAGTGTTAAAATTCGACAGCCTTTCTTATCATTAATAATTATATCTATTAGGATTATGACTATGTACTGTTATTTTTTTTTATATTTCTATATTGCGAAAAATATTTTTAAGTGTGAAAAATATTATGTATCCTTTTACCAAACTTATTGGTTTAGTTCGCATATTTTTAAACAATATTAATATTTTATTTTCAGTATCAATTTATGAAAAATTAGAAGCTACAAATTGTAGAAAAAAATTCAGAACTTGTAGAGGAGAAATATAAAATGATATTTATATGTGTATATAAATAATATTTCCTTATATGTACTTATTTAGAGTATTACAATCATTTGTTTATAAGATATTTTCAATATTATTCAGCTCATATATGTGACAACATTTTGTTGCTTTAGAAGCAAAAATGAACTTTTCTCCTACTTTTTTTTAAATCAGTAATATTTTTTCTTACACCTGTATTTATCGAGTAAATTATTTTACTCAATATGCGCGAGGTACTTATAGTTAGACTATCTTTAAACATTATTATAAACCTTAACAACAAGTTATTGTCCATATTGGAACATTTCTTAAACCTATTTATTGTCTGTTCACACAGTATTGTCGGTTATTATTACGTTATTCTTTTGTTTACATAACTAATTGTTGCCTGGATACTAAGGAAGACTGTTACTGTCAAAGATTTATTATTGTCTGGAAATCTGGTCTGTCAAAGAGTCAAGCTTTGCTAATAAAAAATACTTAATATTTAATTATTTTTTCATCATTAGATCAGATTAAACAAAAAAATTATTGATTTGAATCCGAAAAGAAATTATTATCATGTATCTGTATATTAGAATTATTTAATCTTTGGGGGTTCAAAATTTAAAAGAAAACATTTGTTTCGGAAAACATATTACAGATTTTAGTGTTTGAAAAAGCAGAGAAAAAAAAAGTTAAAGACGGCCGGAGGAGACTAAAATTTTAAAGAATCAATATTGTCATCGATGTTACCAACAATACCACTATTCATCTTATCGTTTAGAAAAAGTCTAAGTCAATTAGTAAGGCTCGTAGTTTTCATAAACAAGAAATATTTCATCTAAAGTATGTTCTTTTAAAAAACTATTTTTTTTAGAGTGCGGATCAAAAAAGTGCTGGTGCAGTGCTTTTATCCCTAGAATTCAGTCAACATTTTTCTGTTCTACATGAACAATGCTGGCATCTAAATCTATACTAAATCCACTAAAAGCTGAACTATGTTTTTTTTACATAGTATATATTCCTACTATTTGTTCTTCTGCATGTGTCCATGGCAGATTAAATTTTGAAAAAAGAATCTTGAAATAATTTGTAGCCCTGGAGCGACAAAAAAATTGATTACATTATTTTATAAATATTTCTTTTACGTCTTTCTTTTCATATTATTTCCAATTACTAACTCTTTGAGTTTAAGATTTAAAATTATATCAAATATCTTCCATGAACACATGGTTCAGTATATCATGCGGTAATTAGTGATTACCGCATGTGTTAATTTCCGTATACGTATATAGAATTATTATACTTAAATATATACCTTTATACTATACAATCAATACCTATTTTCGTACACAATTTAAATCTAATGTCACACTTTAAAAATTATCTCGAAGCTTACTTCCTCATACACTCGTTTCCCCTCGATTACTATTTATTGACCAATACAAATCCACGTGTTATGTGAAAGTGCTGCATTTTCCGTGTAGAAATTTTCCAAGTTTTTCTTATTTGAAGTAGGAAAGTTTCGACACGGGTTGATGCCTGAGTATTTTATGTTGACTAAACAGTTAATAGGAAAAATGTGAATCACACAAGTATTCGAAGATTAGGGCAAAATCCCCTTTCAAAGAAATTCCTTGGAAAATACAAAAGAAAGACCACTGTTCTTAGAGAATAACCACTTCGTGGTGTTTGTGGTACTTTAAATGTCATTTAACGCTAATCGTATTTTTTTTAATTCCAGTTATATCTGTGTTTTTCACTTTTGTGAAAACATGATAATTTCATTATGGAAGATTTTGCATGAACAATTAGTTGATTCTCTGGAATAAGTAATAATAAATAAAAAAATATTTTGAGAATTTATCTGAACTTTGCTATAAAAATTCAATGAGAGAGTATCGGTTCTTTATCTTACTATATGTTTCCAGTTATTTCATTTTAGTCATAAAACTACTATGCACTAAATGCGATTTGTCACCGTCGCAAATTACACAAAATAATGCGACGCCGATTGAGTTGGCTCCATTTTTCACAATTTTATTAACCTATCCTCTTCTATGCTGAATAAGAACAAAACTCGTATATTGATCTAGCTTTGCGCTTTCATTTAGAATATAAACTCTACCAACTCAAGAGCGATGATTTTTCATTCATTTATTAAAAATAGTATTGTCCACGAAATTCTTATCGAACCTTTCCGCTTTTTAAGTTATATCTTTATTTTGTATATAAAAGCCCATAAATCATTATTCATATAATATTCTTTGCACTTAGTTTGTATTTTTGCTTTATATTGTCTTAAGTACCTTCTATTTTGTGCTTCATATGTTCTATCTCTATATCATATATTTCTCTTCCATTACCACCACCTAATTTTTAATTATTTTTTTTTGCGTCTTACGCAGCAGCAATTTTGAGTATTGTAAAAGGGCACGTTTCTTAAGTCCATGACATAGAAAAATTGACTTCTTTGTTACACATCTTATACGTATAAAGACGTCGTTTTGAAAAGTTCTCTTCAGGATTTATCAAAGTCGCAGCATTGGATAAATAATCGGGAACGTCCTTTCTTTCATTACATTGAGTTTGTTTGCTGAAATTTTTGTATGAACTCATATGTAATTCTATCCTAAATATTCTTCCAAACGTACACTATAATAAAAAAATTATTTTATAAAATTACGATTTTTGCCGCTTATATAACTGAATCATTAGTTGTTTCACACGGAAAGACTTAGTATAGGAATATTAGTTTCATTTCATAATGATAATTTCTAAAAATATAGGAAAATGTGCTCAGCTAAAAAAAGCCTGAATAGTAGATAACAGGATTCAAGATAAAAATCATATGTTTCTGCATACCAGTAACCAATTTTAGCGAATATTGATATAAAAAGCTTTTCCGTCGATTTATCATATTTTTCTTGAATTAGTACAAATTTCTTCACATGTATAGTTAATACAGAATTTTCAACAGTATAATCTCGGCAGCACTGTGCAAGTTTTAAAATATTCGCAGACGTTTCATACCATTTAGCCGCATATTATTTGTACAGTTCCGTATAATACACATATTTTCCTTTTTCCTTCCTATCTAAAGTTGACTACGATTGTCATTTGATATCATAAGTTTGCATTCTGAATTCGATAAAATCCGTCATCTCATTAAAACAATTAACATTTGCAATATATAGCTAAGCCAATTTCGATATGCTTTGAAATTAGTAGTAAAATTTTGAGAAGTATTCTTGCAAAAGCAGAATTTTCCTTGTTTGTTTTACATCAAAACATCAAAACAGTGCTAAATGGTTTCTTGTGTTTGATGTATCCGACTCTTATTGATTACTTGAGATTTCTTCTACTCGCTTTTTGAAAAAGCTTCTTGGCTCTAGAAGTTTGATTTAATGAGTTTTCTCGGATATTCGTTTTCCTTCCGCTTTTTCACGGCTAAGTTCATGAGAAACTCCCTTTGTTACCCTGCATCGTTGTCCGAATACTTAGCAATCTGCCTATGAATCCAGGGCACGTATTTTGGTACATAAGCATAAACCCCAGGCAATTTTGGATGAGCACATTTGATGCCCCAGCTAACGATTCCACCAACGAACCATCTTTCCTTGTCCTCTTCATCTTGACAGAGTAATGGACCACCGGAATCCCCCTAAAGGAGAGTATATTGGAATTTGAACGGCTATCAGGGTAATAGATTGAGGGTCCTCCATTTTTACTTCAATATCTTGCGAAGAAGCACCTTCAACGCTTCAACGCACACAATACTCGTCGCTCTCTAATACTTCATTTTTTTATTTTAAAAAATAAGTATATAATGTTGAAATTCTAATACACAGGTAATAAATTTCGAATTCTGTGTGATTTTTTATTTGTCTCAAGGTATGATTAATTCTTACCTGACACGCGTCTTTTCCACCATCTGGATATCCAGCACAAATCATCCCATCCGTTATGTTGAGTTCTTTATGTTCAAGCCATACATTACATATTTCCCTCTCCAAAATAGGAACTTCGACTTCATTCACAGCAGGCTCATACTCTGAAGCTAATATAACAAGTTCAATGATATTAATGATTGCCTTAGAATTTGAAAATCTATTATTTACAAATATTTTTAATCACTTACTTTCGGCATCTTTCTTTTTCCCCCAACCAATTACGGTGCAAAGTGTTCTTGGTTTCAATTCGGTGGTAGATGAAGGCAAACAAACAGGTTTCAGATGATCGTGAAATTGCACTCGATTTTCCAACTACGTAATTATAAATTAATATATATTAGACTGGCCCAAATTTTGAAATTTTGAAATTTTCAAGCACGCTGGGATTTGTGAACTCGCCGATTGAAAATGACAAAATGTAAATATTTGGGCCACTCTATTTTTATTTATTACTTTCTCGAATTGCGAAAATTACCTGAAAGAGAGCAACGTCGTTGTCATGAGCCACACCCAAGTTGTAATTAGGATGAGGTACAACTCTCTTGACTTTGAGCTTTTGGCCTAGGTAGGTATGAGCATATCTCCTGGTGATTCCTAGCTGAATAGTCCATCCGGAAATTTCCGAGTGGCTAAAACTACCAGATTTCGTCCTTGGCAGAAGCCGGTCGAATGTGATTGAGAATGAATGATAAGGTGGCAAATGAAATTGTGGATAAGAAACTAAAAAATTACTGATAAAACAAAAACACCCTTCTTTCAAAAAATAATCAAACAATCTGATTTTTATTAATAAATGTCCACGAGAGACTCGCTTTTAAAAAATTACTAGTAATTCTCATATAAAAAGTGAACGATAATGTATTGACGTACGACATGAAGAAAATTAAATGACATTTAATTGACTCTACTTACTTTCCAACACAATGGGAAGCAGTGAGAATCCATTGGTCTGATATGAGGACACCTGCACAATAAAAAACTTCTTCAGGACCTCCCAGAAGAGCAGCAAGAAAAGGCCAATCTCCAGGAGCCGCTTCAACGCCTCCCACAATTCTTGGTCTGAGTTTTGAATGTCCATAAAACGATTTTCTCTTACCACACGCTAGTAGAAGAAAATCAAGTCTTTTAAATCTAGGTAATCACATTTTGCGGATATAATATGTGAATAAATACACTAGATATATAATTTATTTGTCTTCAAAAGGTAATCCACTTATGACGAATGTATAGTATATTTATTATTTGTTATTTTATTTAGAAAGCTTACAAAAGGAAATCTTAGCAGAGATCAATTTCGATTACTAATGCAGCTGGCTGACAAAGGAAAGGATATTTTCGATAGCTGCGAGTCTATGTAAAATTCAGTAGGGCGTTTGCAACACCAGAGATAAGTAATAAATGTCTCACCATATTGAGAGCAAGATAGCTCAACAGTCGGATAAATCTTTCGGCCTTCGCATTCTTGAAATTCTTTCAGCAGATTCACTTTGGTGTTCTGATCCTGTCTCCATTGTTGAAACGTTCCTTGCTTTATTTCGCTAAGCGAATCATTCCTGCCCTTCAGAAAAAGGTATGATGAATTCGCAACGCTAAAAGAAAAGGTACAGTAAAACACAAAATCTTTACGAAACTTTTATAACGAAAAGTTATTACTCAGAAATTTTTCTTCTTGAGGTGAATTTCAACTTCAAAATCGAACTTACCTATATCCCAACATAGAACAAATAGTCTCGGCCGTGTTAGGTTTCCAGTCCTTAATACACGCAGGTAGATAACTTCCTGTTTCTGCATGATAAACTTCAAGTCTTCCTCTGCCAATATCTCCGTTTCTTTCGCTCAATCTTACTATATATCAATGCACCAAATTAGGAGTTGATGTGGAAGGTTCGGGCAATCTGGATCAGTTAATGACCAGAAAGGCAGCCAGCCACAAACCGCAAACTCAATTTTCTCGTCTGATCATTCTGAATCAGCGCGTCAAAAGCGAATTTGTTTTCAGCCCTCTGGCTGACCAAGAATGCCCGTATCTACTGACGGATATGCAAACTTCACGAGTTCACGCGTACACGACTTTCAATAAAATTACCAAATAAATCTACCGAGAATTTAAGTTTTGTCAAAGAAATATATATATTGGGATCTAATGATAAACTTACAGCAGTTGCGTTCGTCCTGTCCCCAAGGGCAATCCATGAATCCATTACAAACGTGAGAAGGTGATATACATCTTTTTTCTCCGCAATGAACAGTCGATGTCTCCCGATTAGAGTTTTGTAAATTGATCTTTTTCTTTTTTTTATTGCGGGCTGATATGAATTTGCTCTTTTCACCACATTCGCCACAACCAATCTCGTCTGACTTATCAGCACAATCCACGTGTCCATCGCATCTCCAGTCAACAGGAATACATCGAGTTAAGTCGCATTGGAAACCATCGATGCATACTGAAACACAGTTTATTTAAAATGCTATAAATGCACAAGCTAGCTCTCGATTTAAAAAGTATTAAAATCCAAAAAGCTCCGGAAATATAGATTAGTCTATATTCTAAAGCTTCGAATGCAAAGCCTATAAATAAGCTCCTCGAATTTTCAACTTGTAATTTAGAAAATGTGGAAGCGTTTGAAAAGAAAAATTTCAATTAAGTCGCTTAACAGAAATCTCGATTTCCAATTTACTTATGTTTATATTTCGTTATAGGATTAGATGAGGGATAAAAATAGTGTGATTAATGTTAAGGCTCTAAGGAAAGTAATTATTTGAGAGTTTTATCTTAATGAAGCTGCACACTGCGATTCTATTTGCCAGATAAGGTGCCTATCTCAATCCTCTTTGGTTCTGTGAGACGACTTCCAAGGTGTCATTGATCGATAAATGTGTATTTAGCGTCGAATTGAAGGTTCCAAAAAGCAACCAATTTTAACTGCTTAACCGATAAAATCAATCAATTTTCACTTGTCCAATTTTACTTAATTAATAAAACATTATTAGGAAAGTTTAAGTTAAACAGATTAATAATTTCACATTGAATTACTAATAAAATATAATTATTAAATCTTGTGTCATTAAATCTTGCTTGCTTAAGTACTTCTATATTAACTATCTCACTCTCTTCTATTAAATTATCTTCTCCATCCAATTTTTGGAACGCGCAAATCCTTCGAGAAGATTTAATACAGCCTTATTATGATCTTAATTAGATTTATCCAAACAGATTGAAAATTTAGTTTATCACAAACTGCACAATCTAATCTACTTCATTTGGTACGAGAGAAATAGAGAGAACCAGCACATGTTGTCGTTAATCGATAAACCGTTTGCTTATATAATAAAAGTGGTTGAGTTGAAATTACTAATAACCGTTTTACGAACCTCAATATTCTGGGCGAATAATATATTTGCTATTAGTGGCGAATATCAGGGGGGAGGGCGGTAGAGTGATCCCCCCCCCTCCCTCCGAAAATCTGTCTACTATATATGTACTAGACAGTGAACTTCTCTTTACGCGACCATAACATCCTGCGAATCCTGTAAATATGGATTTTGCAATTAAGCTTCCATCAGTGGTCATGACACGTGTGATATTACGAGGCAATCTCTGTTATATATACGTATCTTTATATTTACATATGTTAATTCAGTCTGTCTGAATCGTGACGACGCAATGTCAACTCCTGAATGTTTCATCTTGAGTGCATTTTAATCGCGGTCCCTAAAAGCTATATCGAATTTGAGCAAAGAGTGTTCTACCCAAGAATTAAACTTGTTATTCTCCTTTTATTCAAATCGGAAGCATGATATTAAAATATTTTTATGATTTTCAAACGATTTTATAGAATATGAAGATATTTTTAAGAATTAAAATGAAAACAAATTTTCTGGTTGAGTTTTCCACCCACCGGAATTGGTGGTGAAGTTGAGATTTTAACAGCGTACTCTCACGAAAACTTCTCGCTTTTCTTTACACGGCTCTGAAAAAAGAAGGAAATCGCTTTCAAATAACAATTTTATCATATCAGTGATTTTACATTAAAACTGTTATTTAAGCTTTAAGATTTAATCTTAATTAACCACAAAGCCCGGTTAATATATGCGAGATTTCGTCTATGGATGTTTGATCCTTATCCTGCATACTATAACGTTTATGTAAAATCAGCTGCAATTCCAATAGCATTCAAGCTCTCTTGAATCGAAGATTGGTGTTCGGTCATTTCAATTTCAGTGTTTGCCTCTGGATAATTGCAGCCGCTCGACAATACACCATTAAACTTCCCCAGTTGCTGTGTCCCTATCTCTCTTTCCTCTCTGATTCATCTATAGTCTATAACTATGGATTCGTTCGTGATGCAACTCACGCTACTGGTCGATATTATGGTGTGTTTTCCATAACTGGGTAAAAAAGATCAAAAACATTATGAATAATAACAGGAAGACTAAACGAGAGGACATTCCATGCATGCTATTTTGCCATCGTTTTCATTGATTTGTGGCATGGTGCATTGTCTCGATGAAACAACACTTTTTTCTGCTTCAAATGGGTCCGTTTTCTTGGTCATTTCATCCTTCAAACGCTCCAGTAACACTATGTAATAATCGATGATGATAGGGTGGCCCTTTTTGGGGTAATCGATGATTATTATACCATATGCGCATCCATATTATACCATTGCCAGCCGACTGTTGCGTCTATCCCTGGAGTATATAGGGACAGAGCCATGTTTCATCCATTGTCACATATCATCTAAAAAATTCGTCTTTATTACGGTTAAATATCGCTAAACATTGCTCCGACACGTTCCACTGATATCTTTAGAGTCTCAGCTATCTCGATCAACTTCACTTTATGATCATTCAAAATTATTTTGTGGACTTTTGTGATGTTTTTGTCGGTAACAACATCTTTCGGACGTCCACTGTAGATTTCCCTGGTGCAGAGTCAGTACCACAAGAAATTCTTTTTTATCCATTTCTTTCACAATAACAAAAGTTTCTGTCAAATTTATACATGAAGTTTTCTGCCGATCTGTTACTTTTCCATAGGAAATGAAATGCCTCTCTTGTGTTATATATAGAACACATCACACACGATTTTGTATGCATGCCTAGTGCCTACATTCATTCCCTTATACATATGCCTTTTACATACATATATCAAATCCTCATGTGACTTCTCTTCTCTAAATCCGAATTAGTAAAAATTTTACTAATGCAATTAGTACCGTTGGGTTTGACTGTTAAATTAATAATTTTATCACATTCTACCAAATGAAATCGTAAGATTTATGTTACTAAAAGAATTAGCACTAACTTACTAATTAAATGAGTGGAAAAATTAATATCTTTCAGACGTACAGTGGGCATTAATTGGCAGAAATTCTATAGAGAGAGAGAGAGAGAGAATCTACTGTAGAATCTACAATTCCTTTAGTAGTTTTCTATTAATTCAGATTTAGAGAGCATGCATCAGAATTCCCGACACATTGTACTCCTGATGCAATTGCAAGGATCAAATGGAAATGATTATACTTTAAGCATAATATGTAGTTAATTAATTAATTAAATCTCATTAACATTAAAATGTAAAATTAATTATTTAAAACTAAACCGATTTCCTGGAATAAATTGATTTGCGCGCACTCAACACCAGAATAAAATGAAAACTGACTAGTTGGTGGTTTTAGCTTCCAGAGATAATTTATGCTTTTATTTTTAAACTGCAGAATCTGAATCCGCGTATATGGTTGACAATTCGTCTCATTTCCGAGCTTCATCGGGAAAAGCTCTGCATTTTGCACGTTTTGCACTCAGCGAGAGGAAATCGGGAAAGTGTGGAAAAGTCCCCCAACCACGAGAGACAAAGGAGTTTCGCGCTCTGTTGGCCCTCCTCCATCTTCCAATCGGCTGACATAAATATTGCCCGGAAAGCATTGTTCGCGACAACAATGATCCCAGACGACTCTCAATTGTTTACTACAGCCGTATCTTTTGTCGTCCGCTGATATCTCACCAACTGAAATGCCGCTTGCTTGCACTTATGACATCTTCGAACATTTACCATTCTCTATTCATAAGAAAACGTTTCTCAATTTTACTTGCAATTTCAAAAAGTATTCTAAAGAATATTCTACAAATAAGTGCCTATGAAGCGCCATTTCTTACCTTGTTTATGATTTTTATAAAACTTTTGAAACACTTTATAGAGGGTAAAAAGTGACTGAAAAAGTGACGTTAGGTCAAGAAATTCGTTTGTATGTCGCGTAATTAGATTTAAGAAATGTCGGCCACACAAAAACGGTTGGGAAAGACCTAAATAGTGCAGAGATTGCTTTCAACATTTTTCAATTTTCAAGCCCAACCTCCAAGGAGAAAAAGCAGTGAAAAGCGGTTATCCGACAAGATTAATGTGACACTTGAATTTCAGATTAAAATTTAGAACGTGGTAATAAGACTCAACCCCCTCGTTCTTTTCTTCTTGTCTGAACATATATAATACTATAAATGTGTGTATTTATTAAAGTCTTCTTTTTATTACTCAATTCGTAGAAATCAATTATAATATGTATGCAGATATAAATATGTGTATGTATATTATATATATATTTAACTCACCGGGTTTCTGAGCTCTTTCTGACGCTTCGATCACCTCGTTATGTCCCACACACACATCTGGGTCAGGATTTTCCGGAAACAAATCGCATTCCAAGTATTCTGGCAAAGTGAGGCCAAAAACTTCAAGAAAGAAGCCACAGCGTCTTTTTGTCTCTATAAAACAAAGATAAATAAATTTGTTATAATTACTCTCTCAATCTGAATTAGTAAGAATTTGACCAAGTAAATTAGCAGTTTTACATTTGACTGTTGAATTAGTAATTTCTTCAATTTCTACTAAATAAAATAGTAAGTCTCCTATTACCAAAGTGAATTAGTAAGAATAACTTACTAATCTATTTAGTAGTTTTACTTACTAATTTTTAAAGGATTTTAATGAACTTCAGGTGAATTTAAAGTTCTTCGCGAAATTTTAAACGATTTAAAAAGATTTTTACGACTTACATTTTTTGGTGAAATTTGAGATCTAAACATTTTTTCATGGAATTTTATCAAGGATTATTAAAATATTTTTATGATTGTCAAAAGATTTTATGGAATTTTAAGAAATTTTATGAGAGTTTGATGAATTTTAGGGATTTTGAAAAATTGTTAAGGGACTTTAATAGGTGATTTTTAAGCGATTAATAATAAACAGAATTTTAAGCGTTTTATAAAGATTTGTATGACTTTTAAAAAGTTTTGCGAACTTTTATGGGATCCAAAATTTGTAAAGATATATTTTAATGAATAGAGTTACTATTTCATTTAGTAAGGAGTTTAAAAACATTTATAATAAACGACTTCGCATCATTTGACTTAGTAAGAAAATACTATTAATTAGTAAAATTTAACTAGTTCAGATTTAGAGAGTGGATTTAAATTTAATAATCATTTTCCTTCTCCCTTTACCACTCTATTTCAGATGTATTTGATACTTACGATAGCAGAGACTTCGACAAGGTCGTATTAAATTACCACCGGGGCCGCATTTTGGCACAAAAACAGTACAGAGAAACAAGGCTGCAAGCTCGTAACACCTTACATCGACAACCGCATCATAAAGTTCCAATTCATGTTGAGCCTCGCGTTGACCAAAGTTACCCATAAAATTTGGGAACATGGTAAAATTGTAAGGAATCTAAAAAGTGTCAAAAATATCAAAAAATATCAAAAGAAAAATATTTCAGAAAAAGCTCTATTGTCTAAGTTTTATACAAGGCTTTTTATGATTTTTTTGTTTAATTTCAAATATCACAGAAAGATAGAATTCAAAGAGAAAAAATAAGGTAAAAAATTCTGTTTAAAAATACAATTTCCTTTAAAATATATTCGAAGTAACCTTAATTCATGTAGATGCACCTTAAAAAAGGGGAAAAAAAGATCAAAGTTTTAAGCGCGTGTGAAACACGTGTCGCGAGAACCGTCATAAGGTATTCAAGCTTTCCTCCACTGAGAAAATGTTTTTACTTTCACAAAGATTTACTGATGTTTCTACAAACCCAGGCCGCGGCAGCATAATGCGAATATGTAGCAAAGCGTATGAATTTTTTGTTAAATTCCGTATAAAATGCTGTATAAAAAGATAAAAAGAAAATAGCAAAAGAGCTGAAGGACACCGAATGTGTCACTCCCACATGCTTAATTGTACA
>JAUESI010000008.1:535060-560463 GCA_032275145.1 Synergus laeviventris | reverse complement strand
AATTCAAAATTCTGAGTTATTTTATTATAAATATTTCTGAAATCCTTAACATTTTTTTAAATCCTTTGATTTGTTAGACACAATTGTCGCGGATCATAGTTGCATAATAATTATAGGTGTATTCAAAAATGCACTTGCCACTGCATCTCATTTTAAAATGGTATGTAAATACTTAACAGTATGAAATAAAGTATTAATGGTACTTCATACGTCGCTATATATTTTATGTCCTTATGAAAATAGTAAATATTCGCTTATATATTACTAGATGTAGTTCTTCTGTGTGGAAAGTGGTTGATAAGTGCTGAACCTGGTCGTTGATCGATGAAAGACACTTTCCGATCGAACCTTTCTGCTGCCTCGAAGGCAAGCGAAAAATGTCCAGAGTATCCACTTTCAGTGTTCAGTTTCTACTTTCAACATAGTACTTGTTGGTTTTGATCGCCAGACGTGATGCTTTGATGGACGGAGCATTTTCCGGCCTGCGGAAACACAATAATCCCAAAAGGAGTTCTTTGTTTTTTTTTACTCTTCTTAATATCCGAAGGATTTAATTCCAGTAAGAGATCTTCTTCTCTCTTCATTTCTGATAGATCGGGTGATTATATCAGGAACCCTGAACCGACCACAAAGAAGCTCTAATCCTGTTTTAGAGGTCGAGAACTGCGCAGTCTGCTTGAATAACATATAATTAACATCTTTTGGTAATATCAATAACGATTACTCTGTTTCTGTTAGAATGAAAAACACAAAAAAAAAGAAACTACATTAAATAATCTGCTTTTGTAAATTTTAATATTGTAGTTACAAGAATTCATGTGGCTCTTGAAAATTTTTGGACACCCTTCCCACAGGCTCAAAGTTTCAGCTGAAATCCCTGGCATTAGATCGGTGTCAATTCGGGATTTTCGTACATGACACTATATTGTATAGCAGATATATTTGGAAGTGAACTGTCTACCCTCCTCAGACCCAACTGCATTCAAGAAAAAACATAAAAAGAAAGCATCGATACCTACATATTTGAAAATCTATTTTCTTTCGATTTAGAAGTAACTTAAATTACCTACATATGCTGACATTCTCAGAAATTTATTAGATACTAAAATATTAGATATTTCGAAAACCCAAAATCCCACAGTATCTCCTCTATGTAGGAAGGGTGGAAGAGCTCGTAATGCGTGGGCGGATGACTTCCAACTTTTATTTGGCTAGACTGGATGGCGCTATGGCTCCGACAGTCTGACTTAAAGCCAGGGATATTTATTTTGTACAGTGATAACTAACCAGAATTATTACAAGAATGACAGTTTTGAGAAGCTGCAAACAGTTGACAATTAAATTGGCAACCACCACACGACTTCATTTAAAATTATCAACTCTCTGCAGTTATGAGGTACTTGTATTAATTAAAACAGTTGTGATATTAAGCTAGATTGTATCATCGATTTATGCGACTAACAACCACACATGAATTTCATACAACCCCTTATTATAGAAACGTCTATCCCGATGCGAGATTGCGACACACATTGCGGACGTAGCGCCTCACTGTCAACGTAAATTCCATTTGCTGCTGATATATAACGAACATATAACATAAATCTCTATCGAAATTTCGTCAACGAGCCTATACTATCGTAGAACGTCAGCTTCACGGCCCCACGCAAAGCATGCTTTTCCTAAATTAAACTTCCCCATGGCTTCTCGAAGCCCAACAAATATATGCAATAACTCTGACTTCCAATTATCTCACTTTCCAATTTGACTTGTGTGGAATCAAATTATGACGCGCATAATATGTGTTTTAAGGATACCATACAAATTTTTTGAACCTTAAAAAATGTTATCAATATGTTTTTCTTCAATTCTTTTCTTTCTTTACTCAGAGGATTTGAAAGAGAATTTTTTTATTTTATTCCAAAGCTGAACGAAATTAACTTGGAACGTAAAACATAAAATAGAGATTTGGACAGACTGAAACTCACAGAATGTTATCAACTAAATTCTGCCAAGCGTTGTTATCGAGAGGCTATAAATTCTCCAATACCAGTGGAACTGAAAAGTTCGTTCGTCAAAAAAAGTCTATTCAGATAAAAAACTACTCCAGAATTTAGAAAATATAAAAAGAAGCATTAAATATATTGTCCTCAGCACTTTATGCTTCTTATCTTTATGAGTTTTTAAGAGTTTATTGCTCCAACATTAAAATTTTTTTTTTCTTTATTCTTGTAAATTTTAGTTTTATTCAGTAAAAAATGGTGAAAATTGTAAAAATACAAAAGCTTGATAATAAGATGACATATGTGTACTCGACCTGAAATTTCATCTGGCAAAAACGTTTAGATTTCGTTTGTGAATGACGGAACTGAACTGCGATGCATGCTGCATCAAAGCATCCTGTGAAACGATTCCAAGAAATGCAAGTTTCAAAAGGAAAAAAAAACTTTTCAAGTCCCTTTCAAATTTCTTCAAGATAAACCGATTGCTGAGTATTAAAAGCAAGTATAAATAGTGATGCTTACAAAAGTGTACAGAAAAAAATGAAAAATTAATCGTCTACAGATTATTGCAATGTCTAAGTATAAATCATACTTTTCATGACATCAATGGATTTCTAAAAAAAACCGAAAAAAAAAATTAAAGAAATACGCATTCGAGAAGTCAAAATACGAATACTTTATAAGCCCAGGCTTCAAAAATAATGTATCTTTTTATTTAAAAAAAATTGAATTAATGGTATCATCCCGCTGTCTACATCGTCAGTAATAAAGACGATATTTTACACAAGTTAGGAACTTTTTTTTGAGACTTACAATTTAAGGACCCCCGGCTGCAGCTTTAAGAGTAAAAGCCATTTCAGGCGGCGCGTTAAACGGATTACCGGGAGTAACTTCTCCAAAAGTGACGTGAATTTTAAGAGGTCTACGACGCCATACGACGAAAACGTTGAAAGTGCCGATTTGTTCAGACTTATAAGTACTCTGCTTTGTAAGCGGACGTAATGAGAAAATCCAGATTTACCTGTCCCAGAAGGGTGAAAAAGTGTCGCAAGATACCAAGTAATTTTATTTAAATAATTTCAGTACAATGTCTACAAAATCTACATTTTTTTGAATCAGTGAAGCATTTACTCTATTTTTAAAGTACATAATCGAGTCGGCAAACTAAGTATAATAAAGTCCATCTGGTAAACCGAGCATTTTGTGGCTTCACGAGCTATAAAGTTTTACGGGGTAAACTTAAATGTGCTTTCTTCGGGCATTCGTAGGCACTTTTTAACAAAAGATGGTTATGAAAAATGTTGAAAGAAACATTAATTCGAACGGAAATCATAAAAATACTTATTTACTTAAAGACAAAATCTGGAAAAATATTTAATGAAATTATTTTGCATTAAAGAGTCATTTGTATTTGTATTTTGTATCATTTGCTAGGTCGACTTTAGTTAAAATTCATTGCAGCTGTTAGAATCAATTGCTTTTCTTGCTCTTCTTTTTCTCATTCTTATTGGTTCATTTGCACGCTATAATATATATAGAAGACCAAACAGTGTTCAATAATGAATGGCATCTTTAATTCAATTATAACCAAAACTTAGTACATTATATCAATATGTTTTATACATTCTTATCAGGAAAGGTGTATCGACTTTATTTTATTTTGAATTTTAGATCGACGTGAAAACGTTCGAAATGAAAAGTATGCCAGCCATGACAAACTTCATTCGTAGCCTCAATGATTACATTTTTATGTCACATAGAAAAATTAAATCTTAAATATCTCAAATTAACTACAGTTAGGTATAAGTTTATCGTTTCGAATGCTATAGTTTCACTGGATTTGTTCGCCATCAGATTGACATGATGGATGGATTTCATCTGCTATTGACGTTGAAATGAATAGAAAAGAAAAAAAGAGACGAAAGAGTGGATTAATATATCTGTGGAAATAAATGAAAAAATAATTGAATGGGTGAAACTCATGTAAAATTGAAGTGATTTTTTCTACATAACATTCTGATATGATAATAAAATAAATACAAAAATTTATTAGCAGATAAATAAAAGGGATAACGATTATAAAACTGAATACTCGCAGAATGAAAAAATAGAGGTGTAATTTTGCTGAATGGTATGACAGACCATTTCTTCTTTCTTGTCCTCTTTCTCAGAATGCACGGGAATTCCCGACATTGACAGATTAATTCACGTATATTTGGAGAAGTGAAATCATGATAAAATATCTAACTAAAGAAATTTGTACAGGGCAATTTGTTTCATTCTTCCTTTGCTTCATACTTGCCTTATCTGACAGGTCCGCACTCCAGAGTATTTTTAGTGGAAACCACTTTTTGAAGTGCACCCATCTGAACTATAAAATTTCATTCATATAAACTATAAATATATAAAGTAAATATAAAAATGTAAACACATCAACCAGAAGATTACTCGAAAATCAACATTTTCCTGACGTCTTGACATTAGAGATTCAGTAGTATGAAGTAAGTAGTAAGACCAGTTATTAGTCAGACATGGAAACATGATAGAATATTAGTGCAGCTTTTGTGGAAATTTGAAAATTGGATATGAAACTTACTTTGTAAATATCAAAATGATTTATTATTATGGCTTTTTGTGAAAAATTCTAAATACATTTTTTTTCTATTTTCTATTTGTATTTCGATTTGGCTACAACTTTCACATGAATACATCTCTGAATTTATACGTTAAGGGTTATTTATGATTAATCTATGAGGGAAGATGTAAACGACAAGCATATGTCTTTGAATTTTTGTAAAGGGAAGTTTAATCATCCCTTAATTAGAAATTCAGAGAAATTAACATTTCGTAAGGGATAAATCACCAAAGATCAGGCCTACAAAATCACTTTAAAATATACATAGGAAGCGTCTTTTAGCAGAATTTGCATTAGAATTGATTGTCAAGATCGTTTAATCATCCCTTAATTACTAAAACAAGTAAATCAATATTTTATGCGGTATAAATCAGCAGAGATCTTTTTAGTAATACATTGATCAAAGATCACTTTATGTTTTTTTTTTTAAACTGATTTTGTAGGCCTGATCTTTGGTGATTTATCTCTTACGAAATGTTAATTACTCTGATTTTCTAATTAAAGGATGATTAAACATCCCTTGAAGTAAATTCAGAGATATATTCATGCTATATGCACGCTCCTCTACTTATGGTATTTGAAAGTGATTTCAAACCCGTAGCGGTTGAATAAATAATCTCTAGTGATTTTAGTTACTGAAAAATGATGATTTCCACACTTGGGTGTTTAAGGCATGAAAACACCCCCAAAACATACTGCATACCCAAAAAAACCGTTTATATTTCTAGTTGAAACTCTGACAATTGTTTTTCAAAAAAACTGTCCATTTTTCCTACTTTTTTCTATCGGATTATTGCTATATAGGTTCGAAAATACAAAAGAAAAATTGATTTAGAATTTTTCACAAAAAGCCATATTTACTGTAAATTTGGTGCGGGGTCCTTTGATGAAGAAGACCTTAAATCTACTAGTCTTTAAAAATTGTAAGTTAAAAATGAACTATCTCTTCAAATATATAATTCGCAAAACATAATGATAATAACGTACAATCGCTTAAGGCTCAGTCTGAGTATATTTATATATATGCAAGGTAATAGAGATCGTCATTTGACGTTGATTTGCAATTCTGTTTCACGGTCGCAAATGTCTGCAAAGATTTCTCCTGAATGCTCTTTCAGCTGAATCGTTTCCCGAATGTCATAGGAAATCGCAGTCGTTAGTGGTTGAATCTAATTTGGTTCGCTCTCTGAAGATTACATTTGAATCGCAATTGTCTTGCACACAAATTGCACCTGAGACTTGAACTTTGAAAAAATCCAGGAAATATTTACATTAAATGGATTATATGCAGTAATATTCTAAATTGTTGAGATATTTTCTTCTTAGTCTTTCAAAGCACATCCGGTAAATTTATTTCATTGAGTTGCGTCTGGTGTGAGGGATAAGACGTTCTTGGGTTGAAATGCAAATTAAAGTGAATACGCTGACTGGTTAAGTTTATAGGGCGTAAAACTAACGCAGCATGTAAAAGAGATACTAGCGTTAAAAAGAATACAAAAAAAACGGAGGAAAGGCTTTTGCATTCTAAGTAGCACTTTTTAAAATTGTAGGATAATCGCCTTTTAATCGTAATAAATAATTTTTAAAACAAATGTTTGAAACAATTCAGGTGCAAAAGATTCTTTAAAAGTGAAAAATGCACTATAATAAAAGAAATGTGTGCTGGTGAAGAAATCAGAGATCGACAATCCTCCAAACATAAAACTCTATTTCTAGGATTTACACAGAAATACCGGTTCATTTTTCACTTTAACCGCAAAAACCACCATATAGTCCTGACCCTTCGCTTCATCGACTTTGTTGGCCTTCATTGCCCATTTCACGAGAGGCAAAGAGACATTGTGCCAGGAACTCATCTTTTCTCCTCTCGTTTTTTCGAAGAGGGAAAGAAATTGATTTTGTCCAGAATTTCCTTTTGGAGTTGAATAAGGGATGATGACTCGCATTTGCAATACATACGTATTATGCCGCGGAAAATACCCTTTTTTCCACTGAAAAGCTGAAACCATCGAGTCACGATTCGCTCTTAGCAAATAACCAAAGTTTAACATAAAAAACACGTTTTTTATTTTAAATATATGCATAAAAAGGATTAATTTTGAACGAAAGAAGTATGAATTAAGGACAATGTCTTAATTATAAAGAAAACATAGAGAAACTTTTATGAAGAAGTTTTTATCGTCCATGAACTACACAAATGTACCGCTATGATTGGATTATGTATGTGCCACTATATATTTACTACACGATTCAGCAATCAGATCCCTACAGAAAATTACTATATAATATAGGAACCTATAGCATGTTATATTCTGCAGAAGCGACCTATTATAAGAAAGAAGATATATCCAATATAGTTTCCTGTATATATGTGACTTTGAAACAAATAAACAGCAAGTATAATGTAGAATTTTAGAAGCATCAGTTAATAATTTGTTAATTTCATGACAATATCAGGTGACGAGTCAATTAATGGCCAATTTTTGGAGTCCACATTCCGTTGTACTTTGGTTGCATATGATTAATTGCGGGTACCGTGAAAACGTTTACCAAATTCATTAATAACTCGAGAATCTTAGATAATTAGTCACTCTGATTCAGTATTATCATCACTCAATTATTTCAGAATAATATTGTTTTATCTATTTTTTGTGTTCGCGTTATTTGAGACGCAATCTCACTTTCTGAACAGTTTTGGAAGTTTTATCAAATTCAACAGAGTTTGGTCTTAGGCTGGCACATGTGTGACCTCTGCTTCCATCATACTGTAGTTGATAGCAGTTCAATAACACAAGAAAATTTTGTGCAAATGCGGCTTGGTATCGAAAGTAGTAGCCAAAAGTTTCCGCACTTATGGAATAAAGTTATTTTTCAATATAAAATGTATGAAAATTTTGTATATGGCTTTAAAAAACTTTTACTAAATCTCTTTATATCGTATGCACACTTGTGAAAACAGATTATTGAAGATTTTGTAACATGAAGCTTTCAAGGCATGTGAGAAGAAGAACGTGCCGATATACTGAATTCCGAGATCAAGTTCTCCCATGAAATTCCTTTCAAAAAATAGGTGAGGAATGCAAGGTCTACATTTCAAGATTCAATAGGGTATAGAAATCGTAATATTTATTCGATCGAATTAACAATTAAAACTATTTTTCCTTGATTTCATACATTTTCTGTTATTTGAGTTCCGATCGAAAGAAACCTAGATTATTCTGCTGACTTAAGTACATTTTTGTTCCAGAATATTCTTAATATTTTCCATAGTAAGTTCAGAAGTTAAGGGGCTGACTTTTCACGATTAACAAAAGTTTTCTGGACTCCAGGAAGAAAACGATCGGTCATGAACAAGACATAAATCATCGTTTCTGATAGAAGAATTCATTCAAACCAAGCTACTGGCATAAAAATAGGAATGGGAAGAAAAGAAGAATTTTCCTCGCCTTATACTTGGACCGTCGAAACGTCCAAGTTGTCAGAACTTTAATTCCAACACCCTTCGACTTTTTAACCTCCCTTCAGTCTAGCTGTCTCTACTGTCTGGAAATTTATCACTTTACACTTTTCCAGTCACTCTAAATTCTAAATGATCCGATGCACACCAAGAATACCAAATGAAGAAGACGGAGGACATTGGCATGAACTTACAGAAAAAAAGTCAAACATTCTTTCAGGAGTTTCCTTTGAGTTTGAAATTTTCTACATTATTTTAGAGAAGTACATTTTTACCAAGCGCATAACGTAAAAGAATATTTTGGACTTCCCCTTTACCAATTATAGAAAGCAAAAATTGGAAACGAAAACGATAGAAAGTGCATAAAAAAATTGAAAGCCATATTTTATGTTTCCGCAAAACCACTTCGTTGCAGTGTCGATCGTCTAGAAATCGATAACGAATTCGGCCGAATTCTAGCATCCAGCCATCGATACACGTGATTCATTTGGATGAGTTAGGTACTTTCATTCATCCATTCCGCGTCGTGAAACTCCGACGATTGTATCGAAATTAAACGTGGCGTGTGTTCTGAGCGAACCTGCAAACAGCAAATTCATCAGTACGTGTCGAAATTTTACAAGAATTTTATTCTCAATTGTTTTCGTTAGAAAAAACGTATTTTCCGCATTCCAAAATACACAAGAGTTTCAGAACTATAATAAAAACCTGTCCTAGAAAAAATGAGTCACATCTTTTGAAATTTTACTTATGGAAAATGTAAGAAAATTCCGAATTGTGCTAGAAACGTTTCAAACATTATGCGGGTTTTGAACTATCGAGGAAAAGTTGAAAACCTGGATGCAGAATCCCGATGCAATATGAATGTTAAATGTTTACAAAGTACTCAGTTGAGCTGTTCATGAAATTGAAATCCATAGCAAGGTAGATTTTCAGACAAGTGTAGGTACTGACATTTTCTTGGTACATCTGAACGAAATTTACAACTTACAAAAATGAACATGACGAATAATTTTGAGAGTAAAAAATATATGTACGATTTCTAGATTATCTGATTTACCCAGGGAGGAAATTATATGCTCGAAGAGAATTCTGTAATTTGAGTAATTCAAACAGCACTGCAGTGCCAGTGCATGAAATGGCAAAACAGGATTGTGAGAAAATTTGGTAGAAGCAAAGTTTGAAACTCAGATTTTCAGAAAGTTTTAATTTGTATACACGTTTCCATCATTATAAGGCTTACAGCCACATTCTCTTATTTGGCAAACAATGATTTTCCATTAAAAGTTAATGTCACAACGTCATTATACTTAATTTCCTGAAATAAAATGTTTAATTAATTTAAAAGAATTCTGGGAAAGAATTCCAATTACCAATTAAGCACATTAAATTACCTTCAAGCCATACTGGAATGTCACGCTGGCTGACTAAAACTGTTTCTCACTACTAAAAATCGTAATACGACTTTCCCATGATTTCAGTAAAATTTTTAAATACAATAAAGTAAATAATATAATTTTTTTAGTATGGAAAAATGCAGCCTATAATATGAGTGAAGATCATGTAATTAATATTAATATTTGCATATTATATGTATTATATTATTTTGTTAGATATTGCGCTTTAAAAAAATATAAAATCGGATATAATACGCGAAGGTGAACGTGTTCTGACCTCTTAAAATCCTAAAGTAAATAGAGCAAGATCGAAACGAATTGTTTTTCTGAATCCCTTTAATGCTTAAATTCTTTTCAGGCGGTGTATTAATTCAAGAGTTCGGTACAAAGAGCTTTTTCTCCCCTTGAAACGAGAATCGAGCCGTACCCTTGGGACTGAAACGAAATGTCTTCTCGAGATGTATCTTTCACTTGTCTCCAAATTAAAAATAAAGCAAACTCTTGACTCTGAATCAAGAGGTGGAGTGAGATCGTTAGTTTCTCAAGAAAATTCGCTCTCTGAGTTGAAACAGAAATTTAAAGCATTTTATCAATATAGATTAAATTTTAATATTTGGTTTCAAGATTTAAATGGTGAAAAGAATAAAGAAAAGTTTTACCTTATTAACACTTGTTTCCAAAAAGCGAAAACTAAAACAATATTATCAACACTGAAATATAACTCACATAAAATATATGTAATAAATAATAATTTAAAAATTGAGACTGCAAAAAAAGACAGAATAAAAGTTATACAAAAATTATAAGAATGCGATAAAAATAATAAATATTTTTTTCTCTACATAATTATGTTATGGATATTTCACCGAAACTAAGCTAAATCGGAAATTGTAGAAACTATCAAGGTGGTGGTTCCCGGTTGACTAGAGGTTGTTAGAGGTTTGTTCCAGAAAGTAGCGTGGGCGAATTTATGTCACCCACGCTTTAAAAACTACTGCATTATTGTCTATCGCGTTTTTTTTTTTATTTTCATGCTAAATAACAATACTTCTATAAATAAAAGGGTGGTCAAAAAAATTATGCACATAAAGGAGTATTTTTAAATTAAGAAAGCAAATATATATACCATATTTTAACAATTACCTTCCTAGAAAAAATATAAGTTTTTAAAAAAACTATATGCCTATTGGAAAAATATGTGCCCCAGGAAATGTAACCTAGAGATTTTTTATCGCTCCCTTCGAATTTATAGGCAATAATTCGGATTCTGACAGATCATTATATGACGCTGGGGTGGAATTGGCCAGATGAAATCAGAAGCGCTCAGCGCATTTCTATATCCAACAAGGGACGACAATCTTCTTTTAATGAGGAATCAGATTTAAAAAATATTACAAACCTATATTTTTTATATTAATCATACGAAAATGATCTAAGTAATATTTTTTGAACTAATTAAAATGTTTTCTTGTGATTTATAATATTTTTTTTTGGACGAGGAGTATGGGTAAATATATAAAAATTCAAAAATCAATAACGTCTAACAATGATATATTTCAAAACATATTGTCAATTGGGGGATAGACATTATAACAGATAAACTATATCTCGAAATATAAGATCTCGAAGATATCTTCCAAACTTCTCGAGCTCTAGATTATCCGATCTTTATACTCGATTAAAATGATCTTGGTCTATTTATTAGTTATTCACTTCACACACTGGAGTAGAAGCACAATTTTCATACCACAAGGAAGTGAAGCATTGGAAGTTTGGTGAAAGTGCGTTGTAGCATCAGAAAATGTCTTCGCAAAGAATAACAGTTAATTCACATGCAGACAAAATACCTATTAAGGGCATGTGTTACAATTTTCACTTTTTCAATAAAAAATATAGTTCAGAGCCGTAAAGAACGTGAACACGGACGGCTGTGCACTATTATTTTTTCGAAAAAGTCAAAATTGTGGAAAAAACACATGCCCTTAAGAAAAAATGTTCTCGCGCACTATTATTTTTTTACTTTTTACAACTTCAACTCATTATAAATCAGATTAGATTTGCAAAAACAATGTAAGCACGATTTTCGAGACATTTCGTTACACCACTTTTTTTTAGATATAATAAATAAGGATCAATATCAATTTGAATTTTCTTCAGAATAGACTTTCTGTATTCTGCATGAGAATTGTGAATACTTTAACTTTTAATAAACTCTGTTAGAAATTTCGCATAGAAGTCTATTTCTGTCAGATATTTTCAAAAAGCGTTGCAACTTAAATCAAGCTTTAAGGATACTTTACTTTATATCTATGACTTAAGTCCACTAGGAAGTGTTGGAGAAACAATTTAAGGACAATGCCTAGAATAGATTTAGAATTTTCAAATAATTGACTTATCGTGAGTTTAGATTACATACGTACAGCTTTTAAATATAGCATAGAGAACGACACACGATAAGAACAAAACTGAACACCTTCTAGATAATTTTAGAATTGTCACAGCCAATATCTGACCTAAACCTGGAAAGTTTTGCTCACTGCCTAGCGGACAGTCGGGAATTTCGATTAAGCTAATGTTATTTAGAGTTCGTATTTTCTGTTGCGATTTGTTCGGCTTCTGCATTCCTTTTAATCTACCTAACAATATAATTGTGCAGTCCTTAATACGATCTAAATTTAATTACAGGATTGACATTACCCTAAAATGAAGCGTGGGGCACTCTCACGAAACCTCTTAACGATCAGGCTTTAATATCTATATGCTTTGGTATATTAAAATGTATCCGTAATTAAATTCAATCGTTTACATAACTTTATTTTCTACTCGCATTCGATACAGCAGATTTATGTTTACTCATTTTCTCATACATATTAGCGTGTCGTACAAAAATTCGCCGTTTAGTATAACTACGGCTGAAAGCCGGAACAGATATTGATTTTCGGAAACACAACAGTAGTCGAACAATTCAAGGCGCATCACGATGAATTTTCGCGTCGAGATTGTGATCAATTTTTTTTTAATAATTTCGACCATGGTAACACCTAATTCTCTAAAAAGTTTATAATTAATGTCAATTATACTCTAGGGTATAAGTTTAGGCACTTTCTACAAGTAATCGGAGAATCATGAAGTCTATTTTCAATCTCTTCTAAATATATTAACAATATTTTCAAAACAAGTTAAGGTGATTCACGAAATCAATATTACTCACGTAAATATTTCTAATTTGGAATACATCTGCAATGTACAAGTACACTCATAAATATAAAATTGATTTCTTGACTCACTTTAATATAGTTATTATTTCATAATAAGTTTATAAAATCAACGAGGTTCAAAATCGCTTTCGACCAAAGACAACGTTCCTTTGTTCAAAAAATCGAAACGAAATCCAAAAAACAAGAATAGTAAGAAGTTAATCAAAAGGGATGCCTTTTCGACTCTCAGAGAAATACCGGAATTGACAACAGGAAACTAGTCTATGAAACTTGCTTTCAGTAACAAAGGAAGTCAAACATCGAGTTTCAGTTAACAAAAACTTAAGGAAATAGTAGAAAAACAATGACAGGGAGAAGACACGTGTAAACAAAGAACACAAAATGTTGCGTGAAATAAGTTATACAAAGAAAACATCTGGGATGGTAAAGTTTCCAAAGGGCTGAAACTTTACCCCCATCCCAACAGTGAATCCTAACTTAAAACAAATTATCTACACGAAAGTAAGCCTAGAAGAATTGAAAAGAATAATCAATCATCAGGTCAACGCAAACAAAATTGGCAAGAATAAGCCAAAAAATAGATTACTGAGGCTGAGAAGAAAATCAAAATATAAAATATAAGGTGGTCAAAGAAGAATGGTCTTTAAAAAGAAAAAGACACTGCTGGGTATGAACAAGGATCAAGAATGAAATGACGCAGAGAAAAACAGACAAGAGTTACTGTACCCAACTCAAGGTAGAAATTTAAAAAATGCAAAAAGACCTGAAGACAACACGCAAGAATACAAATAAATATAAAGAAAAGAAGAATCTACGATTATACTCGTCAGTTTCAACAAAGTGCAGAATACGATTTAAAAAACTCGCTTCACATCAGATTTTGCAGATTCCAAAAATTCTACGGGAGCTTGCACACTTTGCGAATGAGCGTGAACATTATTTAAGCCCACTACTGACTTTCAAAAAACACTTTGCAAACAAAAGGGATTCCGACTAATCAAAAAATTCAACCGATTCATCTTAACTCCTCGAATCAGCAAATAATAAATATGCAATTCACGTCTTAAATGCGCAATCGGTTCTTCTTTCCTGGCTTAAAAAGAAAAGTGATGTTTTATATTCATTTTGCATTAACTCTATAATAATGGGCTATGTGACCACCTTCGCGAGTGAAATTGATGTCTCCTCTGCTATGTACTTTGTTTTGTACATACGAGATATGCATCTTACGTCATATTCATTACATTTAAATATAATAAGACTTACTGTAAATATAAAAGCAACTAAATTGCTAAATTCCAGAACAAGTGATATTATTGAAAGCACGAAGTCTAAAGCTACATTGTAAAAAAAATAATTACAACTCTTATTAACAGTTTCTCCCTAATTCAAACTTAATGATTAAAAAATATACAAGTTATGTCTAGATATCTATAGATGTAGGAGATTGATATCTAGCTTTTGGAGATAAATATCTAAACGTTCACCGTCAAGGTGAAATTCCTTTCAAAAATCGTTATATTTAAAATGTCCTCGTAGGTAGTCACCATGGTCGACCTATGTACCTACGTCTATGATATGGTATTTTATTGACAAAATAATACTGGTATTAAAGTATTCTTAAATTAATTTGTCCCAAACAATTATTATTGAAAGCAGAGAGCGACGATAACAATGTATGTACTTTTAATTATTGCAATTTTAGCACAGAGCTAAACGTATCTAGTATAAAGGAAGAGTGATTTACAACTCAGTTACGCTATGTTCATGGTTTTTAAGGCACTCGATATATGTTCAGTATAAAATTTACTTTGTAGAAGTGTTAATATTTCTTCGTGAAATTGCATTTACTTAAAAATCATGAACGAGTGCAAGAGTAATCACAATTAACGTTTCAATATTAAAAAAAAAGAATATATAGCGTATACTCAAAAGCTTTCCGTGTAAGCTGCAAGGTAAATTTGTCAAAATTTGCCTGCGCCGTAACCTAAACTAATCTCAAATTCTTGTTCTTGTTTTCGTACTACATATTTGGGACCTAAAGAAAAATAATTTTTGCTTAGTTTAGATTGCGATACGGGGGGAAATTTGACTTAATTTATCGTGCTACCTTTATCTTTCTAAGCAATTCCTAGTAAATTAATCAGCACAATTCAGTTCGTTACACTATATACAGGTTCTTAAATAATACTCAGTCTAGAAATAAATATCGACGTAAATGTAAATTTAAAAACTTCAATTCTTGCGATCTCTTGAACGAAATACATATTTGGTAAATCAGTAATAAAAAGTAATTCAAATAAAAATAACATAAATGTCTTTCAGTGGTAAAGTGAGGCCTGATTTAACATGGAGGCCAGGCCTGCCTATATATTTTTTAACATGCATTCAGGGCGTATCCACTTATTTTTTTTACAAGCTCAGGTCAGGGTAAAATAGATTTTTTTCTCTTATTAGAGTCATATTTTTGGAATATTGACTAGTACTTCCTTGGGTTAATTTTCTTCTCTCATTCAGAGCACTCGGAAAGGTAAGATTTAAAAAAAAATGACTCGAGAAATTTCAGTCATACTTACTACTTTATAAATCACGGTGTTGTCGAAGTTAAAAAAGTTGGATCAACTGCAGCCACTTTTGCGGTGAGAAAAGCGTGCATACAGAATAATAAATTCTGCAACTGCGAGCACTCCAATTCCTGCAAAATTAAAGTTTATTAATTCAAACCAACTAAACAATCGTCAATTTTGTTGAATTAATTGAAAAAGATTCTTAACGATCAATAATTTACCTTTGTCTCGATAGCGATACTGTCGTGTTCTTGGAAATGTAACTTTAATCTACTCTTGCTATCATCACTCGATCCTCGAAGCTGAGAAAACTTGTAGGTCCAAACATTGTCCGTCATTCCTTCAAAGGCAAGTGAAAATCCTTGAGACCATTCCAACGTTAAGCCTGCAGTCCTGCCATTAAAAGTTACAGGAAAGGTTTTGCTCTGAAACGAAAATGAACCTTTAATTGAATCTGTTTGAAAACGAACTAATTCAAGATTGGAGATTAATGTGCAATTATAAACTAACTTTAAGATGGGTGATTGCAGAACAAACTGCCGTATGCCACGCGGCTTCTACTCTTAGAAGTTCCTGCCTTGTTTCTACGCTAAGGTATCTTGGCGGTTTTCCAGGCGATTGTGCAAGAAAACAATGCTGTCGCTCATCCACATTTTCCGACTCTCGCATCACACGGAACATCGTCTGATATACTTTAAAAGTTAATGCACAACGTGACCAGTCTCCAATGTTACACTATCAACATAGTAATTTAAAAAATTATAACTAGAGGAAAGAAATTTAGTCATTTGAAGCCATTTCATTATATATTATAAATATAATACGTACGGGCGGAGTTTCAAATAGTAACAAGTCAGGACCTTTCAGTGCTAAAAACCTTGGTCTGTAGCTTTGCCAAGGCTGATTGCTATTGTTGATAGCCTCGTTTACCCATCCCATGTATTCAATCCGCTCACCTACTCCAAAGTTTCGATTGTATAATTTCATCTGTAATAAAGTTGTAAAAAATTCATTCATTTGAATTCTTATAAAATTTCATGTAAATTAAATTCTGGATTAAGAACAAAGTACTCACTTGCAGATGAGTTAAGCCTGTAATATTATCCGTAATAAACTTCAGCCATTGACTAAGAATGGCACTGTCATCGCAATGAATAATTCCAGTTCTGGCTCCATTTAAACCTCTTACTTCAAATGCATTTCGCCTCAATTTATCAGTACCAAAGATATATCGTGTAACGTATGCCATCATTAGCGGAACTGAAACAAAATTATTCGATGAATACTCGAATTTTGAAATTTTTCTTCTCTTTCTATTATCTTTCGCAATTTATCTGTGAGCATTTAAGAACAACTTTATTCTGATTAGAGAATAACACACCTGTGTGATTATAAATGAGAACGAGAGCATCTATAGTCAATAAATATTCATCAAACGAAAGCTTTGAATTGATTCAAATTGAAAAGAATAAAGTTGAATTAATTTTAGACTTAGTCCATGCTATACTCTGTATAGATAGTATAGACTGACTTTTAAAACTTAGGTCATAAACAAGATAAACTATTCTTTTAATCTATTATCAGAACTTATAACTTTACAAAAGATGCCAACGAGCTTTTAAACTATGAAGATAGGTTTCTAGGACAAAAATAGAACTGTTTAATACGCTCTCATTAGATAGTTTAAAACAAATATATTCAATGAAATTGTGTCAGATTTATTGTTTAAAAGTACACTGATATCTAGTAAAACACCTCAGTAAACTAACAATAAGAACATTAATTAAAGTGGTATAAAATTTTCTATAGAGAATCTTAAATTTTTCAATGAACAATGGTAAAAATCAGTTTGCGGACTCTTGAGTTAAAAATATATTATGTTTTTGTGTGCAATTATTCGAGTAACATGTCCGAGTATATTTCGATTATCTTTCACAAAATTTCATTCGGTGCACCATCCAGGTATATTACCCGTAAAAACAACACTCTTATTATTTCTCTAATTTATTGAGGGTTCTCCAGTCTTTAGGAAAAGAATTAATTAAAAATATATACAAACCTGTTATTAGATCGATCCATTTTTTCGCTTGAGCAGAACTGGCTGATGCATTTGAACTATGTCTACTGTGACTGCATCTGGGACTACCAGGTTGTTTACTCGGAGAAACCCAACCATCCTCTGCAGTTCCATTTGTAGCATTGTCTAATTTTTCTTCTTTTTCTGTGAAAAAATAGTTTTTAATATAAAACTGAACGAGTTTACTTTTAAAATCAGTACCCTAGTATTTTTAAGACAGTATGTTAATTACCATTCTTTTGCAAAAATGGCTTTGCTGCTCTATAGTGTTTAACAGTTAAGACAACGAGGTCACCAGCGTTTCGAAGTATGTTCACAGCATCATCATGATTGCAAGCCGTTATGTATTCCCCGTTCACTGTCAAATAATAGTATACGTAATCAGTTATTCACGGTCAGTAAGCCACTTCAAGCTCTACTTTTAAATCAATATTCTCGATTGTTTATTCTACTTATGATACTTTACACTACTGTAGTAAAAAATAACAACATGATTAATTGATTCAGCTTAAATTCTTTAACATTCAAGAAATAAAAGGAGAGTGTTTAGAGCAAAAAATAAATCAAAATAAAAGAAAATGGATAAGTATAAAAACCGGAATGCTTATTATGAATATATCTTGTCAGATCTGTTAAGCTGAATATATGATGACATTATAGAGATTGACCGTTATACATTATCTGGTCGAATTTTAAACTTGGTGCTTTTAAATTTCCTCTACTTAATGTCATCTAGGATATTGGCTTACCTTTAATAATAGCATCTCCAACAAAGAGTTGACCACATTGATCAGCAGCGTGTCCTTTATAAATTCTAGATATCAGAACAGGAAGTTTGTGTTCAAACCCTCCTTTTATGCTCAATCCCAAGCCCCCAACTTTTTGCCTTCTAATTTGTACCATTCGTTCTTTTGCATCCAATGGAGGCTTGTTGTGATTCGCCGCCTGCTAGAAATAATTCACATGTATTTTTTCTTCTTAATATAATTTTCAAATGTATAGCAAAAAGCTTTTGCTATGGCTCATAGGATATCGATACCAAGATAAGGAATTATTTTTAATCCAAATTGAAATTCTGCAACTTGGCTAAATTTATAAGCGCGCATTCACCTGTATTTAATAATTCATGATTCCATAGCTAACTCGTTTATTTAAAGCTAACAGAAAATATTAAATTTTGCTCTCATCATTTATAGAGAACGGGATGATGACATCAACTTCAATGATCTTAACAGGCTATAATTTCATCTACATAGTTACAGTGGGTTAAATCGGAAGTCCCGAATAAATTTTGAAATATACATTTTTCCAATATTTCACGACGTTTAAAAATAAATGTACTGCATTTTATTTCAGTCAATCTAATGGATAACACCATCCGCCAACGAAATTATTTATCCAGCACGAAGAGTGAAAAACGATATTAAATTTTTTGAATGGCATAGTGTTCGTGCAGACTTATATCGATTTCCTGCGCTAAGGAATAAATATATACAGCTCAGGAAGAAAAAAATTAAAAGAAACTTTAGAAAGATTATATTACCTCCAAATCTTCCCTTTGGAGCTTAAGGATCTCCATTGATAGGTAAAGACGCATTGGTATCGGCTTACTCTTGCCATCGCTAATAGCTACCATCCCCGTCCGCACCTTTTTAATTATACAAAAAATATATTTTTTTTAAATCTTGTAGACATACTGAATGATACTTAACTTACAACGGAGACTTAACCTATTTAATACTAAATCTAATCATTTTAAACCACTCGAATTCCTTTAAATATTTGAATTTGGGCAGCAGATATATATAATTTTAGTCACTATGAAGTTATTGCTTAATCGATATATGAACAACTTTAGACTATTTGGAGCGTTCTCCGGAAAATAGAATAAGGATAAGTACCAAGGATCCTAAAAAATTATTGAGAAATGATAAGATCAATTTTCATTCTTGAGACAAATTTGGAACTAGTGTTCTATTTTTTAAAGATGTGAAGTTGAATTTATCAGTGTTCTTAATATACGAATTTTATAGTTTTATTTGTAATAAGCTTATTTGTTGTTACGTAATATTTCTTAACCTTTTTTTAGAATTCCTTTAAAGTTTCTCTTTTTCTAATTTGGTCTAGTAAATTATTAAGCGTATCTATACTAGTGTAAACATCAACTATATTCTATCCTAAATTAATTCGGTAATACTTTTTTGCAGTTCATTCTTCATCTTGTGTTCATCAACATGTGTTCCAATCTTCCAATTTCACACTTATGTTTAGTTTTATGTTTTAGTGAGATCATTCGATATAATGTATATCATTATTTATCTTTCTATGTTCCGATCAGTACAACAATTTAACATCAAGTATCTGATACTGTAATTTGTTTTGTATAGTTTATTGATCGATTTGATCTGACAATTTTAGACACCTGAATTCAATTAAAGTATGTATTTTACATACAACAATACAAAAAAACACAAGCATCTGCAGAAATATCAATTAAGGGCGATTAACGGTCATAAATTAAGGTCGACGCTCGATTAAAAAAGATTGACGCGCATGGCAAACGAGCTTGAAAGGGATTATTGCTTTTCCCATTCGCTCAAAAAATAATTGAATTTGCCTCGAAAATTTCGCGGCATTCACAACTCAAAAACAATTATCGGACATTTATAAATTAAAATAAAACAATTATCAATTATCGTAAACCGGAACAGCTGCCAGGACTTCTAAGTGTGAACTTTCCAGTAATTTATTCGATCCGAAATAATTGTTCCGTCGATGCAATAATTTAGGAGCAGGCATGTCACGAACACATTCTGCATTCATGTATATTGATTGCGAGGATCGCGTTGTTAGAAAATTGAACCCTTGGGTGCAAGAATAGTCTACTTTACATTTTCAGAAGTCAATTGCTTTTCATTTGTTCTTAATAAAGCTATATATGAAAAGAAAACAGAAAAATCAAGGAACTTCTGAAAATGTGAGTACACTATTGTTGCATCCGACCACTTAATTGAATATTTACCTTCAGCTTCTGGTCAATCTTCTCCTCGATCGGAGTACTCATCTTTGTAGAGTTGATTCTCATCATTCGGTTTTATTCTATTCAGCCGTTGGCCACAAATAGCACGCTGTCAAGACTAATCTTTAACTCCATTTTCAATATACGCCGGACTGGAGAAAAAAAAGTTCCGCCGACACCCTTGAATATTCTTACATTCAGAGCGAATAATGTCAGCAAATGTCAGTGACTTTCTATGCCGTTGTCATAAACATTTTGATACTTATTCACCTTCTGCTACCATCCTGACAAATGCCCATGCATGTTTCACACACGTAGTTGACGTCGACGATCGCTACGATCACGATCACTCGTAAGCTAAGCACTCGTAGCCTCGTAGGTGCGTACACACTACACACTGAAACCACTGATATATATTATCTCTGTATTATATATATATATATAATATATATATATATATATCAGTGACTTGTACACACTACACAGTTTACAGTTACGTTACGAGCCAGGCGCTAGCTCTTCTAGTCTTCTGCTCTTGGGCCTCCCGGCCTCCCGCCTCTTCACTTGGCCGGACTCGGGAGGAGGCCCTCTCCACTCTCCACTCAATGGTAAAATTATGCAAAAGGATAGTATAGTGACAAGCTATTGGGTGATGGCGAATGCCATCTTGGTTTCCTTTCAGTGTTTCGTCCAGGGTCTTCCAATAGACAATGGAATCAGTATTCAGTAAGTCTGAAGTCAATGTGGACAGACCTTGCCGTGGCGAGTGCTTCTGCTCTGGAGCCTCTGGAGCGCCACGGCCTATGCTACGCAGCGCCACGGCCGCCACGACGACGACTCACGAGGGATTTTAATTCAATTCTAAGTTTTTGCATTTATAGTGTCTTTTTAACTTAAATGTAACAACAATAAGTTGGAAAATATTTCAGATATTTTTTTCTAAACCACGCCAGAAAGAAATTTTTCTAAAAATGTGAATATTTTTCGAAAAATGAGCAATTCGCACAGGCAGGAAGAACCTAACCTAAAAATTGAGGCTTACACGTGCAAATTATTAATTTTTTTTCTTCGGTTTTAGTAAATTCTTTTTTTTACGTGTTTTAAAGGGTTTTCTTAAAAATGGGTGACTTTCATTCTCCAATGAGATATATTTCTCCTAACGCTAGGTAAGTCCTACTCATTTTTGTTTTCTACGTTATTTAATTTATTTTAAAGACACGTGTATCATGATACTTTTATAATAATTTATTTTTGTATGTCTTCAATTCGCACAGTGATGATCAACTAGCAGCGAGATCAACAAATTTTAGTTTGGATCGTTCTGATCTAAACTTATGCTGGTTTATGAATCGCTCTGTCATAGTTACTCTGAGTGTGATTTCTAGATTACAATTTTATTCACTTTAAAAAAGATATTTTAAAAAATTATATAATCAACTTTACAACGTAACCTAATGAGTATCATTCTCTCTTTCAGGATTTTAACTCCGAAACCTCAAGTAGAACAAACCTTGGTTCTTCGACAGACTCAAACTAAGGCAAAAACCAGTATAACATGGTTTCTGATCAACACTGTTTTATTAGGAATTATCGTTTTCGACATGTACGTAATCGTATTTTCAAATTTTTATTTGAATGCAAATCTTTATTAAAAGCAAATCGTGATGATTAACAAAAGCGGAGATCAGCACTTTCGAGTTTAGATCGTTCTGATCGAAACTCAAGCTGATTTATGAAACGCTATGTCATAGTTACTCTGATTTTTTTTAATTTACTTAATTACTTTTCACTTTGGAAATAAATGCTAGATTATGAAAAATAAATTGAAAATCGTTTCAGATTTTACGGAGGTATGGCCTACAAACCATTCTATTGGATGGAATGGTGCCTAGCATCAATCTTCGCCTTAAATTCCCTCTACCACGTATTTTCATATTCAGTCGCCACTTTGAGTATCCAGCCAGTCGTCCTCAGTCCTCGACAGAGAAAATTATTAGGCGTTCCAGAAGATGATCCGTTTTTTAAAACTGAGAAATCCGCAGCACCCAAGTCTTTGGAACCAAGTTCCCCTCTCAATTTAACGTGTATGAATTTGAGCAGACACTCAAACGCTTTAGGATCTCCTGTTATGAATGATAGCAGTAAGATTTTTTTTTTTAATTAACTTTGTATTAGGAACCGGGATGCATAACTTTTTTTTTATTTTCCAGAGGATTACTCATCATCCAGTCCATTTTGTAAATACGGAGCTTCACCTTCACCGAGGAAAGTAATGAGTGCGAATAGTTCTCTTAGCAAATCTCTGAATACATCGATAAATTCGAGTTTCGCTAGCGAAGGTCTCATTCAGAATGAGTCAGAATTGCAAACTTATTTAAAGGAAGTTGCAAGCAAAGAGAGGAAGACTACTCATTGTGCAAATATGGATCAACCTTCGAATCTTTTAAGTTCTTTTTGGTCTCATCCTGCAACAAGAAGTCCTGGTGAAGTCTCACCTATGCTCAAAAGATGTACTTATCAACTCGCACCCACTGTTGGTAAGGAAAAAAAACTAAACTTCAATTAAAAAGAAATATTAAAGTTTTAAAGAAATTAAAAGTATTTTAGATTTCAACATTCATTCTTTCTCTTTAGATAAGTCCAAATCAACGAGTCCAGGTGCTGAGGAAGGAAATTCTACAAGAGGATCATTCGGAGGACCAGACGTTTGGAGGAAGTATCGAGTAGATTCTGGAAAAGTGAACCAGTGGACTGCAAATCTACGAATGGTGAGGCCAAAATAAATTTTTGTATTGAATATAATTTCTTCCTTCCTTCAATTAATTTGCATTTTATTTTTTTTCAGTGGATAAGTAAAACAGTAGTTGAAAGAGTTGCAACTGAGATAGACAACGTCTGTGCTGCTCTAGTTCGTCACGGACTTAGTGATTCTCAGCCAGGACATATAGGACTCGACAAATTAAGAAAACTCGCACAATCATTCCTAGGATCTGCGATACCAACGCTTCCGACTTTAGTCCCGTTTTTGGAAATTTGTAGTAATCAAGACTACTTGGTTAACAGAATCAAAATTCTTTCCAAAGGAGGATCGATGAGCGAGTTTAAGTGGAATGGCGGAGGATCTTATAATGGTAAAGAGTGGGATTGCAGTTTGCCATCTGATACTGCAGTGAGTACATTTTTGCAAGATTTGGATTCCACTTTAAAGTATATCACATAGTGATGATAAAAAACAGCAGGAGATTAGATATTTTGAGTTCAGGTCGTTCTGATCGGAACTCATCTTGATCTATGATATGCTATGTCATAGTTACTCTGAGTGTGATTAAGTCAATTAAAAAAATACATTACAAAATATAGTTCTTCTAATTAATTTAATATGTATTGTTTTTTTAGATTGTAATTCATTTGATTTCATCCTATATGGACACCCAATTAGAAGCTCCGCTGGATCAGCCAGATGCTCGGCCATTTACTTCAAGATATACAGCAAAGTCAGGAATTGAATTGCCTCGAAATAAGGGCCCGATAATCGTTTGCCAATCTGTAAATCTTCCTAATTACTGTCTCGCATTGTCTGGTGATTCCTTAGCTATCGATTACGAAGAAATTCCAAGAGTAAGCAACTTTTATTTATATTCGGTAACAAGAAACCACAATTCTCTGCTTAAACTATAATTAATTAATTTATTTACTTCTTTTCAGGGAAGAAATAACATGTTTCACACCGTCTTATTATTTCTCTACATCGTAAAAACACGAGACCATGGAATGCTTGGACGCGTCAATCTTGGAATGTCTGGTGTAAACGTTCTTTGGGTGATAGAAAGTTGAGATTATAAAAGACTGGATAGTTTAGATTAAAAGTGTGAGAGTATAAGAGCGAATGGATTACGTAATTTATGATGATATCTTTTATGAAAAATTTGATTTATTCATAACAAGGTGGTGAGAATTATTAAGATATGTATAATTTATTAGGTCAATCGCTGTGACATCAGAAACTCTAGTGTTACTTTAAATTTAGTAATAGGGTGGTAAAGTATTGCGAAGTTGAAAAATTGAATTTTGGTTTGAAATTCAAAGTTTAAAACTAATTAGGTATCTGCAAAGTATACCCATAACAATAAATAAGTTCATACCATAATTTAATTTTCAACTGATTTAACTTCGCGTTAATTTATTAATACCAACTTTATTTATATCAACAGTCTAGATTAGTTTTGTACGATGAGTATTATTTAATTTGACTGATATTTCTGGGGAAGACTATATTCTGCTCTATTCTAATAAGAGGAAGAATTTAATATGTATGTAAATAACTCCCAGTCTACTATATACCCTTTTTTATGAAAATAAATGTTCGAAATGAAAAGATAAAACGCTTTACATTGAAATTCTGTTAATTTAAGGTGAAATATAATTATTTCACTGAACCCACTGAACCAATTCCCATATGGAGGCATAAAGGATGTTGTTTTAGTTCTCAAAACATTTTTTTACTTTATACTATTACACTGACTCCCCGATAAGATGCGTCTCGGATTAGTCTATTCGACTGACGTTTGTTTCTAAGAAAGTCCTTTTGCTCTCTATGAAATATAAATTTTGTTGTTTGGTTTCAGAAACGTTTCAAAACTATCATGAAACGTTTCATTTTGCTAATGTTTCATGAAACTTTACAACCCTGGTAATACCGTAGAGGGAAGATTCCCTCTACGGTAATACCTACAGTAATTACCGGTAATAACGGTAAAGAGCGGTAATTCTTTCATTACTTACAGCAGAGAGATTTTTCGCATCAAATATTTTATTATTCGCTATGGACACGGAAGCACCGTATAGCACCTCTGTCAGTGGTATGTGGCGATTCTTGTTGGATGAGTATTTAATGTTTACATACGATTTTTAATTAAAGTAAAAATTATAATAATAAAAAGATTTTTGTTTTTTTGCTGTGTTATATAAAACTGAAAAGAATATAAAAAAGTATCAGGTAAATATATGTGCATTCTATAATTGAAAATATA
>JAUESI010000008.1:492785-510694 GCA_032275145.1 Synergus laeviventris | reverse complement strand
TCGGCGAGATCAGCGAGCTTGGCAGGTTCTGCGGGCTCAGCGGGCTTGGCAGGCTCGGCGGACTTGGCAGGCTCGGCAGGCTCGGCGAGATCAGCGGGCTTGGCAGGTTCGGCGGGCTCAGCGGGCTTGGCGGACTTGGCAGGCTCGGCGAGATCAGCGAGCTTGGCAGGTTCTGCGGGCTCAGCGGGCTTGGCAGGCTCGGCGGACTTGGCAGGCTCGGCGGACTTGGCAGGCTCGGCAGGCTCGGTGAGATCAGCGGGCTTGGCAGGTTCGGCGGGCTTGGCAGGCTCGGCGAGATCAGCGGACTTGGCAGGTTCGGCGGGCTCAGCGGGCTCAGCGGGCTTGGCAGGCTCGGCGGACTTGGCAGGCTCGGCGGACTTGGCAGGCTCGGCGGACTTGGTAGGCTCGGCGAGCTCAGCGGGCTCGGCAGCGTTAAGAGGTGAATTGTCATTGTTATCACTGCCAGCACTCATGATTCTGAGTTTGAATACTTTCTGGTGGTTCAAGAATCATTCGCAGTAGCTAGATCTGAAAAAAATTAATTCACTTATGATAAATAAAGCTTTTAATTAATTTAAATTTAAGAACTAATCTAATTTTAATGTGTCCATATTTTTATGCGATAAAAATTATTATTAAAATCATTACATTCATATGTAATAATATTTAACCTTTTCATAAGTAATGTATGTAACTTCTACATCATAAAACTAGCTGTGAGGTTGTATCAACTTTTGTGCTCATTCCTCTATATACCAGTGGCTCATTCTGATGAGCACTTTGCTTCCTGGAAGCAAATTTGATTTGCTTGATCACAGAGGAAGCATTAAGGGCATATATGCTACTTACAATATGAGCACATTTAGATAACCCGTTTTTTTTTCTACAATGTTTACTTTTCCAAAAAAATAATAGTGCACAAAGGCTATGCACTATTATTTTTTTGAAAAAGTAAAAACTGTGAAGACTTATAGATGAAAATGGATTTTTTTTAATTACAAATAACCATAACTTTCTTCATTTTCATTTGAATGCATTAATAATGTAGGCCAAATGATTCTTCTCGGCGCGAGGAATCTTTATTTTCTTTACATCAACCTTGAGTTTTGATTATTGAAAAACTTATAATCGAAAAATTAATTTTAGAAAAATTTTGAAAGTTCATCGAATCCGACGGTTAAAAATGTGAAACATGCGTCGAGAACGACATTTCTCTAAAGGCAAACTTGTAAAATTAAATATTTTGTTAAACCCTTGTTAGAAATTCAACTTGGTATACACATCCAGGCAATTTTTCAGGATACCAGAAGTATTAGATATATTTTCCTTGAAATATAAGGAAACAAACCTTTTTTTTTTTGAAAACTGGATTTTTTCACCACTATAAATGCTTCCTCTATCAGGAAGCGAAAAAAGGTTGAATGAGAGGTGAAATGTATTAAACTCTAAAATATTATGATAATATAGCGAGTTTCAAGTCTTATAGCGGGTCTATTACGCTGTAAAATTTTCTTATATTAAACATTAATATATTAAAGGTATTTGATTATTATTGCACTTGGTAATAATAACCAAACAACTTGGTAAACATAAATTGATTTTGAAGTAACCTTGCCTCTTAATATTCCGTGAAAATCCCTGTAGTGTTTTTCTTTTCTCTTGCACTTAACCAGCCTAAACTGATACAATGAATAACATGGAAAATGGAATGGAAGCAATATTGGAGATTTGGAGTATGCCCGTTTCTTCACTGAAGCCGTGACGTCATTAGACAAAATGGCTACTTTTAAAGTACTGTCTGAAAGGCCAAAAATTGCCAAAAATTTGAGATGTGTTACAATGGAAAGATATGTTTGAAAAAAGACATCCTAGTTTCGATAATTAAAACTTGCAATGACTTGAATTTATGGAAATTAATCTTTACAGTAAATATATATATATATATAATCAACGTAAAACCAGAGGTGATAACTTTACATACCTATGTTATGTGTTGGGAAAGTAACAGCTTGTAACAGAAATCTTTTATTTTAATCTGATTCTTACGGCCATCTGGTATACGTATTCTGAACTAATCTGTTCAGTAGATAAAATCACACTCTGCTGACTGTTCAGTTCGTTACATGCGCAGACATGCGTAACATTGAAATGAATTTGTTGCATGGGGAGGAAATAATGTCATTATACGCAACAATAGAAGATGGTGACATACTCATTACGAAATAACATTTATACTTTAATAGACAGTTTAATAGTCTGGCCACAGTGGTAATAGGTAATAGCAAACTGAGAAAGGGCGGTCACTTTTAATACATATATATATATATATTGCATATATTTAGCAGATATTTACTATTTAGTAGGAATATTATAATATTTAGTCTGCATTATTAGTATAATATATAATGCATTGTAATTTATGAACGAATTACTCTGGCATTACACATAACGCGTATTTATATATTTTTATGTAAATAGCTAATTAATTTCATACACCTAACAAAATAATGAAAGTATATATGGTATAATTTATAAGTATGCAGCGTGAGTTTATAAAATCCTGGCCCAAATTGCTAATGTTATACAAACATAACTGGTACATCTCAAGGACATTTCGCCAGAAACTGAAAGTTCCGGCCAGTTTCGACTTACGACCCCGCAATTTGAAATACTCCCCTACCTTGTATACAATGTTCATATGTTCATCCACGGTCGTATACACTGTTCATCCAACCATTGCTATGGCAACGTCCAATCATCTTCCCCCGCGGACGATGTCGAGTCGAGTCGAGTCCCCTTCTGAGTTCTGACTCAACCGCACCGCACCGTCCGCACCGCACCACAGTGTGACTCTGACAGTTCTTCAAAGAGGTTCGTGTCGGTCATATTTGTTCATATTTTCACACTTTCTGTGTCAGTTTCCCCAAGGAAAATTCGGACTTGAAAGAAAGAACGAGTGCCTGCGGGCCCTCGACATCCGAAGTCAAAATACCTCCTTTTTTGGTAGTTAAGTTTCGCCAGGGGGCTTGACCTAGTCAATAATGAGGGACATGGCGGGCAAAATTGCCGAATTGAAGTTCGAAGCACCCCTGGCACGCTTCGAGGAAGAGGATACGGCTAGTATCAAGAACATGAACCTCCTGACAGGTGCGAAATATACATTAATATATACATGCATCTTACTTACTCTTCCCCTTTTAATCTTTTTCCAATACAATACGCTTATTTGAAACTGTGTCACGGCTTTGGACGTTCCATAATCGGATACGGTCGAGCTGGAAAACACATAATTTACAGAATCCAGAGATCATCTCGCGGTTACGCAAACTTAAAAATGACTTCTGGAATTTCTTAAATTGTTATCGTGTTTGTATTTCCGTTCGGTGGATTGAATGCATTTTGTAAACAGTCCTAGGTCTGGGTTATTGAGTTAGCATTTATAGAGTGTTCATGCAGTCACTGTGCGCAAATTATTATAGTTTTGTGTACATAGCTTTCTGTTAAAATGCTATGCAGGATATAATATTAGGTTAGACTACTATGATACGTTATTCTTGATATCAGAATGTTAGGTTACACAGCATTGAATTATATTACATTATAATCGTTGGTTACATTTGATTACACTATATATTATATAATATTATATATATTATTTTGTTTATAAGTTTGTAGTAAACAGTTAATTTTCAGCTTTTCAAATGCCAAGTTTACTTGATATCTAAAAAGGAAAAGGAAGAAGATAGGAGAAACTAATATCATGGAAAGTAATGACTTTCGGTAATCACAGACATGCAAGAAGAAAATACGTTTTCAAATATAAAATATGTCTCAATCTTCGTATACCAAAACAAAAATAAAATACTGGTTCATTAAGATCGTTTTGTCAAATTCACAATTTTGAGAGACACTTTCCCTGTTTATGATCCCCGGTTCTAAATTTGGAGCAGAATACAAAAAAAAATCTGAACAGATGTGAAACTCGCTAAGAAGAACTAGAAACATACTTTGTAATACTTACGTCAACTAGAAGTGAAATTGATCTGAGTATACATTTTTATTTAAAAATTTCTGGGAATTTGTAATTGAGATCTCAAAACTGTAAGATATACCTGGAGATAAATATAACGAGTCTAGATTTTAATGAGGAATTCTTATTCAGAAAGAAAGATTCCAACCGGTGAATATATTCAGATTTGATTATTTCTATCAATATTTATTTTTATTTCATTCTGAGAATTAGAGATAATGTTTGATTTGCTAAAAGGATTTCGTTGCAGTTTCTCACAGAAATAACAATGAAGTTTTTTAAACTAACAAAGATAACGACTCACACTATTTATAAGATTTAAGTAGCCTCAAGGACATATTAACACCATTCATTTCCTCAATTATGAGAATTCTCATCTTTCAAAATGATTAAAGCATGACTAAGTGATGTAAAGATCACATAACAGCCAGAATATTTCACAAAAACGTCGTTTTCATAAAAAAATCTGACTGCAATAACAATAAAATGAAAATTGAACTTAAATGTGTTTTAAATTATAAAGGTTCGTAAATAATACCAGATAAAGTCATGAGACAGATTAATAAACATGAACATATCATACAATAGTACTTTAGGTTTATTACAAATTATGCTTTAGAGCCTTGATGTTAGCACCTGATAGACAACACATAGATGAATCAGAAATGAGGATTTAGTATTTCAAATGAATTATGTATAATGTAAGTCCAGCACCTGCCAACCGAATCGAATCCTATAGTTATCTTTTGAGATTGATCTTTCGAATATAACAAAAATTGCAATTTTATTCCACACTTATATAACATTAATCTATATCAAATTGCACTGGGTATCATATCTTGATACACATGCTATTATGTTTAAAATCTATATAAACATTGCACATTCATAACTCAAATAAGTAGAATTTTTAAACGAAAATCGCATGCGCATACAATTTATTGGGTATATTGACATTTTTATACCAGCGATTTTTTATCCATTTTTATAATTGACAATATTTGAACTCAATTAAAATTATTATGATTACGACTGATATTTAAATGTGTATCTTCTTGAAATTTAATGTTGTTTGCATTTTCGTGCAGCGCAATATTTAGATACAATAGTACAGATATCATTAATTGCAACGTGAACACACAAAATTTACACTCACTTCGTGCAGTATGTATAAAGTAATAATAAGCCTCGTTATCACCTATAAATAGAAAGAAGAATCGAATTTTAACGATTTTTTGTTCGGTTTTTGCTTTCTTAAGAACCCATACATGCAATTTCTAAGTTCTATTGTGCTCAGCGGCTCTTATATTATCTAATTTTCTTCTTGTATAAAAATCGAGCATGTACAAGGTCAAGTCTGGAAATGTAACATATAAGGCAATGTGACACTGTGTTGAACTGAAACCCCCACGCGCATAGAAATGTTGTGAAATACTATTTTATTGATTCATCAAACTAAAACAAATCTTCAATATGTATAGGTCTGTTTTAATATTATAGATCAAAAAATATATTGCGAAACGGAACTTACACTTATTTAATTACTGAGACTTGCTTGTTGGTTTGATATAAGGAGTGCACTTGAGAGCAATTTTATAGTAATATAATTGTGATTGATGGGACAGTACATTGAACTTTTAAGCGATCATTTAAGGGAGGAAGTCTTTGTTAGGTAGTCTGATACAACTCATAACCGGTTTGGTTTGAGCCAAAAATGGCACGGTCAACTCTTAAGGGGTTCAGAGTATCGAGCTATAGTTTTATATCGTCTGGAAGAAGCAAGTGCTCAAGAAAACATTTCACTCTTTTACAAATATCTACATTTACTTGAAAAACTTGGCATACAAGAATTTTATCGCAAAATTCTGTATAGCATGAAAATCCATGCAAATTATGGTAATTTTTATGCACTACACTTGATAAAAAATAAGTGCATGAAAACAGAGTTTAAAACATGTGTTGAATAATTACTTGGTTATATAATTAATATCAAATCAGCTTTTTACAATATCTTTTGAACATACTGTTGGGATAAAATATTTTTAAATGTGATTTTGAAATGATGATTTGTGAACTCGTTCTTATTTTGTGTTCATTTTTATCTAACCCAGAACAATTGTTGGACGCAAACCTTGAGGCGACTTTTGGAGAAAATTGCAATGCGAATGAGCCCGTGACAACACATGAAAATGGGACAGACATTCTTCAAGAGGGAACTTTTAGTCCCTTTAGCGGAAGCCTGGAGGACTTAGTGAACACTTTTGACGAGAAAATCACTTCCTGTTTCCGTGACTATGGCACCGATGTAGAATCCCTCGCTCCGGTCCAAGTTCGCACGCAAGAAGAAATCATGAACGAGTGCCAGTAAGTTTTTAATTTATTATTTCATTTATTTCCTCTATAGATGCTGTGAAGGCATAAAACTTGATCTAATTATTACTATGATTTAATCGAACGGAATAACATAACGCGATTAAGATAAATCCTATAATAAGAGAACAACTATCTTTTTAATCATTTAATGATTTAAGAGGGTGAAATTGAAACGATTTTCTACTTTTTACCCCTTTGTAAACGACAGACAACCGGAAAGCAACCGATTCACTGAGCTCTGAAGTGTGTGCACAGCAAGCTATGCTTACCTTCTTGCATTTTGTTTTGTCGTCAATCCCGTCATCGTATTACCTTCGTGACTTTAACGCAATCAAATCTTGTTACAGATTTTCCAAAACTATGTTACGGAAACTTCCTTTTTTACCTAGAAAGCTACAAAAAATTCTCAATCTCTTTTCTTTTTATTTTTCAAACACACTTTTCCAGTTTTCCTTATGTTTTATAGCTGCATATTTCTGTTTAAAGAATGATTAGTATTAAATACGTAATCATAAAACTTAGTTGAATTTCTACGTTAAAAAACTAGTATATCAATCGGTCATACAAATGGAAAAAGTATATACAAATGAAGATCTCAGTTATTGATTGGCGCAGTAAAAAAAAGTGTGCCGCTCTCGCTCTTTCCAGTAGGATACTCCCTATATGTTTGCGGTAGACTGCAGCTTTCTCTCAATAAATGGACTTGAGTACATATAAGGAAGTGCGAGCGATAAAATTGCATAATATGTATAGCACTTTACGCCTATTAGCTGGTAATCGGGGCTGAGGTGTGTTTTTATAAGCACTGCTCGAGTGTATCCTCTGCATGTCTACTTTCTTGTCTGCGCAGGTATACTGCACAAGGGATGATCCATGCATGTAGTGTAAACGAAAACATTACGTCATCGACGACACTTTAGAAAAGGCGACGGAGAATTTGAGATTCTCTAACGAACCCAAGACCCACCTATTCTCAACTTTTCTTCAATCATGTCAAGGCATACAACACAACACACCCTATGTAGAATAAATAATTTGGAATATTTTTTTCCGTGAATTAAAAAAAATTTCAAGAGATTGTGTGAGATTTTAAAAATTAGTACACCACCCTAATTCAACATAGCGATTTGAAATGCGAAAGACAATGTTTGCTTAAACTGCTTTTATTGCTGAAGATTAAATGTTATTAAATAACTATAAGAAAAAATTACCGCACTAATTCTGTTGATATTTTTGAAAACATTTCCTTTTATACACAATTAATGATTTATCCCTTCTGAAGAATGTATAACAAAGGACCCAAAAGTAGATCAAAGCGTTGCAAAATATAAAAACAATTGACACCTACGCAGAAATAGTGAATACAGTTGTAATTGTCAATTCTTTTTCCACTGTGAACGCTTTGATCACTTTTGTATTAAAATTTGACACCTTGGGATTTAGTGACTTTTTGATGGACAGAAAGAAAATTAGGTCTTAATCTTTGATATTGAGGTTGCACCTATCGGCTCAGAATCGGAAATGTCTTTAGAATGTCATACCAAGTGGTTCATTTTCTCCTTGGCCGCGCTCTTTAAAGTTTAAAGACGCCTCAATGTCCAACGGCTTTTTGCCAAAAATCCGCAGACAAAAATAAAATACTAGGATTTTCTTCTCTCCTTTTTATTTTTACCTTTTAGATCCACTCAAATATAAAAATATAGTATTCTGTTCTATGTAAGTATAAAATTCTAGTGGTAATAAATAAACCACTCATAGCTACTGTTGTTATGGGGAAAGAAAAGGAACCTGAAACTCCATTGATTTCATTCCAAAGATTCTGCACCTCACTCAGGGGAAACCGATTAACGTCTACTGAAAAGCAAGTACGTGCTAGTATGATGCAATGATGCATTCACACTCCTCCATAACGAATCGGAACATAAAATGTATAGCCATGACTGCCGTTTATGGCTCTTAGAGAAATATTTCTCTTTTTCGATAAAGGGACCGGTTCAGCTGCTTCAAAGCAAATCCTAAAGTACTTAATACTTTGTTTAGAGAGTAAAGTAAATCTCCAAATACTTACATACAAAATTCGACGCCTCAAGGTCCTATTAAAATCACGTAATCACGCATTATATACCATATATATAGCAATATGACTCTGCAAAAATTTGGGTATGAGATTTCACTATAAGAAGTGAGTACACATATAGCTTATAATACAAATCTTAAATAAAAAGCCAGGAAGGCCGTTACTGACCTATCTCGATCATAAACATTGGAAGTGTATCAGCTGATGATTTGCTCCACTGATTGAGTGGAACCGATTGCAAAAAGTTTTGTTCGTGACCTTACTTAAGCATGAACATAACGAGACTCGTTTACAGTAAGTGTGCTCAACGAGATTGAAATTTGCTTGAAGACCTGCAATTGCATTGTGTGCTGATATATGCATTGAATACACAAAGATGCGATTTCGTGGTTCGATGATCATTTCACCTGCACTTGTAATCTGAACCTTAAACATAATTTTAATCTCACTTGCTATTTTTATTCTTTCTTTAAAAATATAAAATTAGATTGGCCCATTTTTGTAAGAATTAGAAAGTGTTATCTTCTCGTTTATCACAGTTATGAGAGCATATAAAGTGGATTAATTTAAATTATGTGTGCGAACTGCATCCCATTGGATAATATTATTTAAGTCTCGTTCAATATGATTTCTCAGTCAAGCGTTAATTTGATGGTGTATCCTTGACACAGCCTACATCACACTCTTCTGCCCTCTTCTTCCTGTGTTTTGACTTGCAATTCTGCATAGCTATCAGTATTTCACTCTCTCATTTTACAGGCATATTAAAGTGCAGCGTAATTTGAAATATTTTCACCCGTAAAAGATTTCCAACTCCAAAATACTTAGGCAAGAACTTCAGAAGGTGAAAGCTTTTGGTTCTTTGTCATCTCCTACTTTCGAAAATAACCAAAAAAATTCTGGAGATTTGTAGCATTTCGAGACTTTCAAGGACTTTTCTTGTCCTTTATATGGAGACTAACTTACCTGACCCGACCCTTTCCCCAGTCTCAGGTATATAACGTGGGTGGATGAACCAGGCGTCGAGCCAGGCGTCTAAAGTCTACGTCTTCTACGATTATATAGAAAATCAATAAGAACCACTGAAAGTACCATTACACGCCGTTTGCAATTACGTTGCTCTGTAATCTTGATGCTACTCTAATTACATCGCCTGCCACGCGCGTGACTTGAGGCGACCAGCAGACAACATGAAAAATAAATCACTCTTATATGGAGTTCCCGGAAAGTTCGTTCAATATATGGCTGTAATATAGTCTCATATCAAAAGCGTATGACCTCAAATCCCACAATATTATATGCATCCTTCTCTACAATATTCTACTGCAAAAACATCCATATTTTTCTACAAAGTGAAATACTTATATCATTATACATTATCAGCTTTCAACAATTGCAAACACGATACGCATTTATTGGCTGTAATCCTTAAGAAAAAAAGAAATCCACAAAATTTAACAGGATATTGCCATTAATAAATTAGTTTATGAAAAATAGGATTTTAACAACATTACAGCACATTTTTGCATAGTTTTGCATAAAATGCATTCTCTTTTATCTCTTAATTGCAATCCTCAAATAATAATAAAAAAATATATGCTAGAAGTTATGAAAAAGCGACATATATGGCAAATGTAATCTTGTAGAGGAATTAAAACATAAAATCCCTCGTTTGAGGATATATGAAAGTGGAAACAATTTTTTCCTTCTGCGTCATCCTTTTTGTACAGGAAATGCTTAACCTGCACCCACACTATAGTTTCCATGCGATCCCCCATGAAACTTTGATCACCATCTCTCTCACTCCTTCTCCACTCATCTGATTCATTACATCTATCTCTGTTTTGTTCTTACCTTCCTATATCGAACTGAACCACGAACTCGCTCTCGCGTCAATATAGACACGCATGCGCTGCAGAAACCACCCCAAGCTTTACTGCAAATATTGAGGTTCCCTTATTTTTTATTCACCTCCCATCCTTTTTTTTCTCTCCTTCCTATATTTAGGAAACTGTGGTCCAGATTTCTTCTTTGGCACTTTTCAAAAGTATGATGTCTTTCACAATCAATTCATGTCACAGTCACACCCTTTTCGATTTAGATGTAATTCTCCTGCGATGACGATAAACTTCCCGTTTGGGTCTTACCAGAAGATGAAAAGTATCGCGAAATTTGACGCATTGCGAAAGTTTAATTTAGTTTTAATTTAGCAGTCCTAAAAATTGTTTCTTAGGATCTTAGAGTAAAAAACTATGACTCCTGAACTGAATTAAAAAAAAATTAGAAATAGATAGATAGAGAGACAGGAAGGGATTTAAGTTTCATATTAATGGAGCCCTAGGGGCGGTGAAATATCCATCTACGTCATTATACAGTCGACATATGTCAGATGTGAAATTTATCCAATGAAGTCATATCCCTCGTATGTACTTAACATTAACAAGGAACTCAAGTGGTCAGAATTGACCTCGATAAACGTGGAGACGCTCTATTTAAATGAATGCACGTCTGTCACAATGCAGTTCTTTTTAAATGTAATACCACATTTTTAGATTTTATCTTTAAACAACATAAGCTGGCAATAATACATAATTTTTACAAATTTTTACAAATTTTTACTAAAATCTGCTAAAACTAAGTCATATTTTATACCTCCGTTTCGTACAGATGTTGGTAAATGGCCTGGTTTATGTGGAAAATATCACATGCCCTTAATTGTGATGTGACACCCCATTGTTGTGGTTACTGTAGTCTAGTATTGTATAAATCAATGTTCCACATCAAATTTCATATGGAATAACGTAAATCTCGTTTACAACTTTCTGAAGGTCTAAAAATATAGAAGCAATCTGTATTATGATTTGTCAAGGATTACTGTGATAATAATTCGCAATAAAAAGAGCTCATTGTTGCATCAACGACTCATTTGTTTCCGAAGATTAAACGAAGTTATTTATCTGTGTGCAGTGCGTAACGCAGAGGAAACACCTACACGATAAGTGAATCACACACTGCTCAGAAAAATGGGGCCTTTGCCCCGCCCTTTCTTATTAAAAGTTCTCACATTTGTCTTCTATTAAGAGTTTAAGAAACTGCTTGAGAAGTCTTGGTCCCGATAAAAAGTAGCTCGACTGTTATTAGACTCGCTTAAGTATGCAGATTTCAATCAAGCATCATTGTCTCTTCTTCTCAAAGTCAAACGAACCGTTATATGAAAAACGAACAAAACGCCCGGATGTAAAGACTTGAATATTATTTCTAATTATTCTCGAAACATATTTTTATTGACAAATTTCCTAATTTTATTTTATCCAAAAAGTATTGTTTCAACTGAACATAAAAATAGGCATTGCAAGTTTCTTTCATACAGAAATATTTTCAATTCAAATACTATAGAATTATAATAATCTTGTAATAATCCGATTGGATTTAAATTTGGAAATAATTGAAATTTTTAGATTTGCTTTTTTTGTAGGTGACTTTATATTTATTATATCTATCAAGATGAATGACCGGTCACTTGTTCTCTTCTCATTGGGTTGAATCTTCTGCGTCACGTATGATCACGTGTTAAATTTCGAACGCCGCTCACGCTCAGTTAATCGACGAGATGAGATACATTTAAAGACCTGTCAAAATCACGAGTTCTTTACTGTGCATACAATACCGCCTTAGAGATTTGAACACCTGATAAATGCAAATTTTTCACACTTACTCAATATTTCTATTGTGTTTCTATTCTATTCTTTAATATTCTTGTTTGACGACTACTCATGCATCTTTACTCTAATGTACATATGAAAAATTCTATCTTTTGACAAACAATCAAATCTAAAAATAATTCCATTTTCAACGACACGAAAATTTTAATAAAGGAGTCTCAAACGTGGTTTTGCAATTCTTTTAACTTTTTACACAAAAAAGTAGTAAGAAACGCGAGATTTTGAAGTAATTAGAAGGTGTTAACGAGAGAGAGAGAGAGAAATTTAAATTGATCTAGAAAATTCAATTAATTTAAATTAATTTCAGGAAAATTGCTAACATAATTAAACCATTCACTCTTTAATGATGAATCCAACCTTACAGTTCACAATTACTTTTGTTGTTAAACTCTATTATGAGAAAATGCATACGTCCCTAGTCTCATGAAATAAATATGACTGTGCTTGCAATTATATAATAGGTTTGAAATTTCATTGCTTTTTATTAATAACTTCTCTCCTTGGATTCTCTCTTTTTTTTAAGCACAAAATAAGAAGGTTCTAACGCAAAGAATATTTAAAGTTAAAATTAAAAACTATCATATTTTGATCAGAAATATGAAATTGAAATTGCAATCACGAGCAGAACCTTTTCCTTTTAATTTTTTGCATCAATTTTAGCCAGATGAATTATTATGTAACGCCACTAGACAGACTTGATAATACTGATTTAACTCGGCTGCATAACACGTGCGGTAACGGAAGTCCCTTGAAGTAAACGTGTGAACATTAAAGAAAGAAGTCTCTGTCTACAATTTTAATCATAGTATAACTTAAAATCACTATACTGATATCAATTTAATTATATTTCTTGTTTACAGAGTCTTCATTAGGATTAATATCATTCCAATTAACTTTTTTCATTTTAGAAAGTCAATTTCATAATCAAGAAAGGCAATTACAAAATTAGAGCTTTTGCGACTCACGCAAGCCACAGACAAATTTGAAGTTGATTCATTCATTGCGAGGTTTTAGGGAGGAAATGAGTCACCCAACTATAGAGTGCATAATTAAATTTAGCGAGAGCTAGGATTTTAAAAAACGGAGATCCTAAAATTGTATAAAGATATTTTTTTTTAATTTGTAGAAATATTAGTAAGAAATTAATGGAGATCATTTTTCCTGTTTCAGAATGTGGTGGACAATCACAGGTACATTTGGTAACATTTTACCAATTGATTGGAGCAAATCTTATGCGAGAAAAATGCACATGCCCGCCCTGAATCTCAACGAGGCTGCCATAAACTTGGACAGGTAAATGTTTTTTACATTTCAGCAAAATTAGTTATTTAATAGTATTTAAATACAGAAAAAAATACAAAATTACATAATTCTAATTTGAAATTCAGCACACATTTATCACACAATTCAAATACACATTTTTCCATTTTAAGCCAAGAACATTTGATTACGTCAAATTTTTACATTTTTGCAGGAATTTTAAAGAGTTTAACGAGATTAACGGTATTTTAAAGGATTTTATATTATTTTATGTGATTTTAAGTAATTTTATTAAATTCACTATTTATTTCGATTTTTTACACTTCCTTTGGAATATGATGACAATTGCTGTGATGTTTTTGTTATGCATTGTATGACTAATTATGACACAGTACATCTGTATTTATTCTTCTTTTCATTAACTATTTCAGGCCAGAACTTGAAGACTTGAGCAGTGAAGACGAAGCTGTTGCGACGGATTTGGACATGCACGCCTTAATCCTGTCCAGCAGTACTGATTCTCATAGTCCAGAAGAACCTCTTAAAACTGCAGAAGAGGTTCTTCGAGAAATCGACGATATCATGCAGGTACACCTGGAATAATCCAAAATAAACTGAATTTATTTCAAATTAAAAAAAGTTTCCCTCAAATTCCATGATCGGTCTGAAACTTTTGGCTCTCCTCTCCTTTACTTTTTTAAATAATTTTCTACTTATTCTACTAAATTATTAAAAGTAAGCTATACTTAACTTTGTTTTAATTTTTTTAGGAAAGTCCATCAATGGAGAGAACTCCTGATTCCGAAATCTCTCTTTTAGACACTGACGAGGCTTTGGAAAGAAGCAGAGAAGTTCTGGGTTCACCACTAAACGACAAAAGTATGAATAGAAATCAAATTACTTTTAAAATTTAATTTATACTTAAAGTTCTTCAATATATTTTTTATCGTGATCAACTATTTTTGGCTGCTTTACAAAATTATTTTTCAAGTATAAAAGGTCTGCAACACCAAAATAAGTTGGAAACAACAAATAAAATAAAAATAGTAAAATAATGTGAATAAATTTTACATTTTTATTTTTAGAATTGCGACAGCTCACTTCAGGGCAACTGACTGAACTACTGAGTGAAATGGAATCCTTAGTAGGAGCTCTGAGCGAAACTCTCATAGCTGAGCTTGCCCTTCGAGATGAACTTCAAATTGAAAAAGACCTAAAGAATACATTTATTTCTTTAGTACTTGCCATACAAAATCGCCGAAGAGCTCATCACGTTACAAAGAAGAAGAACCAAAATATACCAAAAATGGTGCCAAATGGCACGAGTCCCTTACCGCAACATAGATCTTTCCAAGAATCTAAGGTGAAGCAAAAATAGAGTTCAGAATTATATTATATTATATATTGTAAAATTATTTATAATTATGCTTTCTTCCTACATGTTCCGATTCAATAAATAAAAATGGAACTAAACCATAACTTTTCTTATTTTTTAGTACTTAACAACAGTCATTCCATACCACACAGACAGTGGACCTCCAGATAACCAGGCTCTACAAGTCCTTATAAAAAGTAAGACCCTCTTCACTATAAAAAAAAATATATATACATTTTTTTAAATACAATTTTTGTAATTGTTTTAGAAATATATATATATTATATGTTGAAATCTCTTAAAAATCCTTTAACATATAAAATTGCAATAAATATGCCCTATTAGATGAATAATATTATTTTTTATTCTATTATCAGTATTAAAGGCAATTGACGAGGATAGCCCAACTGTACCCACGTTACTCACAGACTATATTTTGAAAGGTAGGACTGAAAAGAATTTATAATAATTTCATAATAAATGTATTAATTATTCAATGTTCTATTACTATTTAAATATATTTAAATATGAGTTGAATAACTCGTTACTAATAAAAATCTCTGTTTCAGTCTTGTGTCCCACCTAGTGAGACTGTAAAAAACTTCTTCGTTGTTGCAAGATTCAAATAAGAAAGAACGAACATCAAGGATCGTATAAAATTAAGAAAGATGCAATCTGCTCTCTTCTTCTTGCCAGTGCGCTTTCAGCCATTGTTGTGTCGCATATTAAACAAAGTTTTAAGCCAATTGAACTTGCTTCTAAGCTATTGTTTTGATCACATTCAACTCTACGGGCTGTTTAGAAGTAAAGCGAAATCTCCCTCTGATACTCTCTTCTAGTCTTAATTTATATTACAGTAGTTTGTACAATTTTTTTATAAGACTTATTACTGTCGGTTACAATTTTCCTCCTGTTTGAGGGAAAGAAAATATGTAATTCAATAGCTAAACCTCTTCATGCGATATCATCCTGATTTTAATCTTTAATGAGTTAATTTATTAAATTGACTTTTGTAATATTTTATTGAGTTTTGTAAGTTTTTGTACATAAATCGTTCTGGATAAATTATATTATATGTTTCGCAGAAATTTGAGACGTGATAAATGTATATCATATTAATTATTGCTTTAGGGGTATATCATCTGTAATTGATTATCCATAGATTATATAGTTTCCACACAAGAAGTGCATACAGATTATTATAGTGTAAATTGTTGTAAACCAGTGTATTTAGGAATAATTTATTGAAAAATGACGTGACTTGCAAAAATAAATAACCCGAAGATAATTGTACTCCGTGATATTCTTTAATTGATTTTTTCCATATATTATTAACGGTGAATTGTGGTTCTATAATAAATTTTTTATGCACAAATTTATTATATACATAAAAATATAATTTTCTCTAAGTTATCTTAATAAAATTCTATCTCCTCATTTTACTCAACAACTATTAAAATTAAATGTATTTTTGCTACACAAAAATTTTGAAATCTGACCTCAAATTTCAATAATTTTATTTTCCGTAAAAGCATGGAAAAGAACTTAAAAATATTAATGAAAGTCATGTAAAATTTAGTTTATTTATTTATTTATAGTTTAGAAAATGCTCTTCACTTGAATGTAAAAAAGGTATCATTATTTTTATCTTATCAAGCCCTCAAGTTGTTCGCGCAAAAGGATTTTGTGGGACTGTAAAAAAAAGAGAAATGGATCAAATTATGTACTAATCATAAAGATGATGAAGTTTGCGTTAATATTGTATAAAAAATATTTCGGAAAGAGTACTGAAAAAAATTAATACAGTTTATTGTACTGAAAAAATAATACAATATTTTGGTATGAAATTCAAGTGCAACTTAAAATATTATAAAATCAGTCAAAAACTACATTGGTCGTTGAGATCCAGTTGAACATAATATGAACTCATTAAAATTATGACATGGTAAACTACACCGCATCCTACTAATTTTAGTAATATTAAAACATCAAATAATTTAATAAACAATAAATTCTAAAATAAATATGGATTCAGTATCCCTCAAATAAATATCGCATGCAGCAACAACCAAAATCACACTTTCACTTTAAACCATCTAGTAATGCATAAAGGTGTAAAAATACGCACATCTATTTAACTAATTAAAATAATATCGCAATATATCAAATAATTTGTGAAACAAAAATTATGAAATAAATCTATAGTATCAAGATGCTTAAAATAAATAATACGTACAGCAATGAGTGACTAATGCGATATTATTTTAATTAGTTAAATAGATGTGCGTATTTTTACACCCTTATGCATTACTTGGTTTTGGTTTTGGTTATTCCTAGTTCCTACATGCTGCTACTGCTGCTAGTTGCTAAATGTATATCCCGAATGGTTCCGAACCAAAAATCCTTAAAAAATGGCGGCTTCGGCTGGCTTCGGAACCTTCAAATCGGCACAGAAACAGAATCACAGATCGCTCTATCACGCTCTATTGCGCTCTATTGAATTTGAATCCTGTATCAGCCTGTATCCACTCAGTGTATTATGTATTATATATATCAGTGGTTTTACAATTTTACTCTATTTTTCCAGTAAAAAAAATATCCAAAAAGGGTTTTATTTCAGTAGAAATGTCGAACTCACTCGTGCATAAAAGTTTAGAACTATTAGATTGTGAACAAAAAATAAAACAAGGTAAAGTTCTAATTTTAGGTTATGTTTTCCATACACACATGCAAAGATGCAACTTGCTTGAACATGACGTGTTTACCAATCAAAAATTATAAAAATAATAAACAAAAAAAATGATAGTTTGAATAGGAGATTTCATTTTTAATTTTCTTTATAGGCAAAGTTAAAAAAAGGAGTAAAAATAAGGGAATATTAGACTTAATACCTAACAACCATCGCTTAACTTCCAATCGAAACAAATCAAGTAAGTACTTAGCGTTTCCTTTATATTTTTTAAGTATTTTAATCGAACGTAAGTCAAATTCGCAGAAATTTAGTAAATTGTAGGTATATTTTAACCTGTAAATGTAAATCGTCAATATATTTTATAGCACCGAGGTGATTAA
>JAUESI010000008.1:468323-486970 GCA_032275145.1 Synergus laeviventris | reverse complement strand
AAATTTAGTAAATTGTAGGTATATTTTAACCTGTAAATGTAAATCGTCAATATATTTTATAGCACCGAGGTGATTAAATGACATTTACTTCGGAGTAAAGTTAATGATGCTTAATTATTAAATTCTGATTACAGAAAAGGACACCTCAATAAATCGATCAAGTAAATTAAGCATACACGAAGCGAAAAAACGACTGGATGCAAAAATAGATCCTACCGAGGAAAATATTAAAAAACTTATTTCACTAGGAAGCAGTCGTCTGGATGCAGACACTGCAGATAAAGTTGGTTTTTACATTTTCACCTTCTTAAAATTAATTTTTCAGAAGTTAATTATTTTATATATTTAACACGTTTCAGCTTCTCAAGCGTGCGGTGAAGAAACGCTACGTTTACAAAGAAGAAAAACGTGACGAAGAAGGTACTGCATTTACAGAAGAAGATTTTAAGAAGTTCGAGAAAGAATATCTTACTTAATAATCAACAATTCGATTTACTCTAAGACGCAAAGAGTAATGTTATTCAGGGACAATATATTTTATAAAATGAAATATTTTTAAACGTTACCGAAAATAAAAACAAGTATTTATATAAGTAAATATTATAAATCTCAGTAAATATAAATATCAATATTTTTAATACATACTTCATACTTATTTAAGTTTTAGAAGTCTGAAAATATGTATATGTTCGAATGAAATAAATATTTAATATAAATTACTTCTATTCAATTTATAAACAATGTATAAAAAATATTGCGGAAAGAGTACTGAAAAAAATTAATGAGAGTTTATTATACTGAAAAAATAGTACAATATTTTGGTATGAAATTGAAGTGCAACTTAAAATATTATAGAATCAATTAAAAACATTGGTAATAATACTGTCGTTGAGATCCAGTTGAACATAATATGAACTCATTAAAATTATGACATGCCAAAACTACACCATATCCTACTAATTTTAGTAATATTAAAACATCTTAACACTTCAAATAAATATCGCATGCAGCAACAACCAAAATTAAACTTTCACTTTAAACCATCTATAGTAATGCATAAGGGTGTAAAAATACGCAGATATATTTAACTAATTAAAATAATATCGCAATATCAAATAATTTGTGAAACAAAAATTATGAAATAAATATGAGTTAGTATCACGATACTTAAAATAAATAATACATGTAGCAATGAGTGACTAATGCGATATTATTTTAATTAGTTTAATTTTCATATTTATATTTTAATTAATTTAGTTTGATTAGTTCATATTATGTTCAACTGGATCTCAACGACAGTAGTTTTTGACTGATTCTATAATATTTTAAGTTGCACTTGAATTTCATACCAAAATATTGTACTATTTTTCAGTACTCTTTCCGCAGTATTTTTTATGCAATCTTAATTCAAACTTTATCATCTTCATGATTATAGTACATAATTTTATCCAGTTCTCTTTTTCTACCACACTTTCACAGCTGCACAAAATCTATTTGCCCGAACAACTTGAGGGCTTGGTAAGATAAAAATAATTATGCCTTTTTTACATTGAAGTGAAGAGCATTTTCTAAACTATAAATAAATAAATAAACTAATTTTTACATGACTTTCATTAATATTTTTGTTTTTTTCCATGCTACATTTGAATTTCCCGAAGTATCTCGAATGGTTTCGAACCAAAAAAGCCTTAAAAAATGGCGGCTTCGGAACCTTCAAGCAATTCAAGACTTCAAGTCGGCCAAGTTGGCCCAGTTTATATATATATATATATAATTATATATCAGTAAAACTTCCGGAATAGCATTTAGGCCGGAAGAAACGGCTTAGGTGGCGCTGATTTCGTGTCATATGTGTAGGGATCTACCTCACCGACATCATAGTTGTTATATGCGTCAGTATGCGTCATGTCTGTGCACAATCAGTTGACCAGTGAGTTGTACACAATCATACGCAAAAAGCACAACCGCTGAACCGCATAACCAGGTTACCAGGAGGCAGGACTAGACTCAATCGAGTCTCGATACCGCTTTTTTCATTTTTCTGAGTGTTAAATTTCTCCACGCCGATAAGTGTACAAATTACCCTAAAAGAATGGAAACGACGGAGGAAAGCGAGCACGACGTGCTCGGAGAAATATTATTGCCAGATGAGTTATCACAAATTGCGGAAAACACCGCCAAGAAGTTGAAATCGTACTTCAACGAAAAGCTCGAAGAATTTCTCACAGCAAAGGCGGTTTTTGAGACCGGTCGTCAAAATCTCGGTAAGTTCGGGGATTTCGACTGATGCAAAGCTATTTTTGATTATTGCACGCCTAATTGTTAATTTCTTGGAACCTTAAACTTATCCTTCAAGTATCTTGGAATGGAACATAACCTATAATTTGCGAAGGAGTGGAAAAAGTTATAAAAAAGTTCCAATGAATTTTTGAGTTACCAGTTTTAGATATACATATTTCCTCAAAGATTCTTTGATCTATCCTTGCACTTTAATTTGTTATTTTTATTGATGTTACGAATTTGAAAGAAAATAAATTATGGAAAAAGTGCACCTCTGAATGCTCTGCACGTTGCGTATTCTCCTTGTTTTTCTATTTTGTCTTGTATTTGAAGTTGACGACAGAAATTTAACCTTATCAGCGGTCAGCATTACTCTCAATAACAATTAAGTCGAATTCTGTAGTTTTCTCTCTCAGTCCTGGATTATTTAATTGATATACAATATTCTTTATTTTGAAAAAATAACTGGTCTCTTGATATCTATAACTTCAGACGTCTTTTTGTTTGTGATTTGGTTTTGTTGGTAAATATAGATTCATATCTCGAAAGCACTTACAATGTAATCTGATTGTAAACGTTAAATGAAGAATTAGTAAAAACACGTTTATTTATATTTCTTTACAAATTCTAATATAAAATCGAAAAATTTTTTACTTTACATTTAAATTATCTTTTTGAATGACTTGAACTTAAAAAAACTTACTTTTATTATTAGCTTATTATCACTATTTTTATTATTACAGAAAAACAATTAGACACTGTACAAAAAGCGTACGCGGACCAAAAACTAGATCTGGACGAATCCAATGGAAAATTAAAGTTAGCCGAACAGTACACGAATGAATTGCAAGCTGGCCTAGAAGAAGCAAAAGCTGAAATATATAAACTTCAAGAATCGGTCAAAAGGTAATAGGATAAAATAATGCAAAAACGTATCAACTTATAGTTTACCTAATAATTATCGATTTATAGTCTCTTTTTAAATAAAAATTTCTTTTGTCAACAGGTTAGAGAAAGAAAGCGCAGATCTCAGACGACAAAGAGACACAGCTTCTGATGAAAGAGATGGACTCCAGCTGCAAGTCGAGCGTCGTGACACTGAGTTGGAGCGGTTACGGACCGAAGTTAACTCTCTCGGTTCACAATTACAGGCTGCAATCACTGCTAAATGTCAAGCTCATGCCCAAATGGAGGAAGTTAGAAGCCGAGAGATAACTTTAGATTTCAAGTATGTATCTTTTCTATTATTTATAATGCAAACTAATTTATGAGCCCATTTTTAACAAATTTAATTCTCATTACTCAACGTAACTTATTTTTTCAGAGAAAAGCGTTTGGAGCATGAAAGAATGCTCCACATTCAGCAGATAGCGGGATTAGAAGAGGAGCTATCCAAGAGAACTACAGAGCTGCAGAAAACCAGATCCGAAACCTCTTCTCGTTCTCTGTTGTTAGACACACGTTTGAGTCAACGCGAGGAAGAGCTGGGCCTCGCCATAAAAACCACAAATCAATTCCGCGAGGCTCAAGCGACTCTTCAAGGACGCTGCGACGAATTGGCTCAGAAACTCGAAGAACAGAGGAATCACGAATTGTCCATGCATTCTTCATATCGAGAGGAAGTTGCAGCTCAAACTCGTTTGGCAGAGCTTTACAAATCAATGGCCGAGGACACGAACGCGAAAGCCGAAGAATACACAAATACTGTGAAGGAATTACAGGAACTAGTCGAGAACGCTACGGAGCAGTACGGAATCCTCGAATCTAAATACAATCAACTTCTCCAGGAACACGATGAGGAGAATGCAGAAAAAGAACAGAAGATCAATGAACTCGGAACGGAATTAGAACACGCGAACGAATTGTTGAAAGCTTTGAAGCAAGAGAGACTTGATCTGGCTGTTGAGCAATTGGCTCCTACTGCAGCTGTGACTAGTAGAGTTCTTAAAAAAGGTCTAAGCTTGACACAAATTTACACCCAATTGGTAGAAGTAACGAACGAGTTGTCAATGGAACGTGAAGAGAATGAGAAGTTGAAAGCTCACATGGAAGACATTCTTCGTGAGATAGAAGAAAAGGCTCCTATTCTTCAGCAACAGCGCGAAAATTACGAAGCTGCGCTTGATAATGTAACTACCCTATCAAATCGATTAGATGAGTTGCTTTCTGAGAATCAACGATTACAGGAACAGACTGATGAGGCGAATAGAGTGGCTAATATACATACGAGAGAGAACCAAACTCTGAAGACTCAGTTATCTGACCTTGCCAGACAGGTGTGCTTCCTGCTGAAAGAAGTTCAAGAAAGCAGATCTGGTAACACAGTTCATTCACATGATGTTTCAATGGAAGGCGATGAGCTTACTTCATCGCAAATCATAAGCAAGAAACTGGTGACGTTTAGAGATATTGAAGAACTCCAGGAAAATAATCAAAAGCTTCTTACGATTGTTAAGAGCCTTTCCTCGAGACAAGAGGAAATTGAGAGAGCTACGAGTGAAACTAGTTGCGAAGAAATGAAGGAGAAACTTGATAAATACCTAGAGCAATTGTCAGACATGCAGGCTTCCCAAGATAGACAAGCGAAAATGTTGGAAGGTTTGCTGAAGCAGAGGGATATGTATAAAAATATGTATCAGCAGTGTTTGACGCATGCAGCTTCGCATGGACATTTGAACTCCAGTCAAGAGAAAGAAACAGAGCAGGAACAAAAAACTGCAGAACACAAACCTGACGAGAATTCGGAGAACAGCGCTCAGTATCAGAGAGACGAGAAGAAAGAGAAAGAATGGGAAAGAAAACTCGCAGATTCTGAAACTAGATTGAAACAAATTACAGACGATTTTGAGACTTACAAGAAGGAAAAGGCTGCACATGAGAAAATGCTCGGGGAAGAGATCGACAGGTTAAGGAAGGAATCTGAAAGCAGCTCGACTCGTAGTTGTAGATTGAAAGCTCAGTTAGATTCAGCCAATGAACGTTTCCACCTCTTACAAGCAAATGTGGCTTCTTATAAAGAGCAGATCAAGATTCTTGAGGAGAAATGCAACAATTACAACACAACAATTGGCAAACATGAGCAGAGTATAATGATGTTGAAAGACGAAACTCTTGCAGCTCAGGCCAAACTTTCACGAGCGGAGGTTCAACTGGATAATTTGAGGCAAGAAAGGCAGATTTTGAAAGATTCTGAGAGTCGATTATTAAAAGAACGCGAGGTTCTGCACAGAGAAAGACAGACACAAGCTTTATTGAAGGCAGATGTTGAGTCGATAAAGGCGAGCTTGGAACGGTCTCAGGCTGAAGGTCAACTTCGTGCAGAGCAGCGATTCGATGATGCGACTAGAGAATGTGCAGCTCTCCGAAGAAGATTACAGGAAGAACAAGACAGATTCAGAGAACTCGGTTCTCATTTGGAAAGAAGAGTCACTGCCGCTGAAGAACGTCTTGCTGAGGAAAGAACTTTAGCAGAAAGAGTTAAGGCTGAACTGGATGAAGCACGAAACACAGAATCCGAAAACTTGAAGCGCATTGATGAACTCAACGCAAAACTTCGACAAGCCGCCGCGCATTCGATTGCAAAACCAATAATTGGAAATGACAATTTAAACAAGAAGATTAAGGAACTGGAGGTACAGCTGGCCAGCAGCCAAGCTGAGATAAAATCCCTAACTGAACAGTTAAGATCAGCTCGTCATCAAAGTCAGCAATACTGTGATATTTCTGAGAGTTCAGAGTCGCAACTTAGAGAAATTTCTGCGCAGCACAATCGAGATAAGGAAGAATTGGAAACTGCTTTGAAGGAAGCTCGAGCAGAGATCAACAATTTCGAGAAAAAGGTTTGTTTTATTGATTTGATTTGATTTGATTAGATTAGTAGCTAGAAAGCCAGTTTTCTTTTATTTTTCTTATTTTCTTTCAATAACGTTATTTATTTTTATACAGGCTCGTGAACTGCAAGAAGAATTGTCTAGAGTCTCCTCTGGAAATCAGGAAACTGACTATGAGTTGCGAGAAAAGCTCTCAACTGCCGAAAAAAAATTGGAAGAACTTGATGAGCTCAAGGGAGAACTTGAACTGGTTAAGACTGACTTGCAAAATGCAACAAGAGCAGCGTCCGAAGCTGATGCAAAATACGTCAATGAGATGTTCATGCATTCTACAGATTTGCAACTTCTCTCTAAACTTAAGGAGGAAGCGCAGACTGTCTCGGAGAAGATAGCTACGCTCACACAAGAGAGGAACTCTGCGATAGAAAATTTGAATTTGGAGAAATCGAACTGGAAAGGCATAGAGCAGAAATTAAAGGACGAACTGGAAGCAGTTCAGATGCAGGTTGAGGGTTTGAACTCCCAGAACGCTCTTTTGCACAACCAGATTCAGGAGATGAGCGATCGAGCGGCTGTTTTGCAGAGCCAGCATACCAAGTTCGGAAACTCTGATAGTCTAGATAATAGTTTCGATACCAGTAATCGCAGTTTCGGTAACCTTGAGGAAGATTCCAAGTCTCATGATCAATTGGTTCAGCTGATAAGACTCATGCAGAAGGAGAAGGCTTTGAATGCAGCGAGATATGACGTTTTGAAAGCAGAAACTATGACTCTTAAGTCTCAGGTTGAAATTGCGGAAAGACGATTGAAAGAGACCGAAGCTCTACTTAATTCGGAACGAGAGAAGCTGGAGATCGACGTAGTAACGGCTTCGAAACACGCCGAGTTGTTAAGAAAGGTTGAGACCTTAAATGCTATCACTGATTCTAACAGGGTTCTTCGAGAAGAAAGAGATATTCTGAGCACGAAGGTAACAGAGCTTACGGTTCAAGTTAATGCTCTTTCAGAAGAGGTTGTGCCACTCAGAGAAAAGGCAAGAGATTTGGAAGGCAAATCTGAAAATTTATTGCAGGAGAATGTGAGTTTGAAGGGAGAAGCAACGAGATGGAGGCAGAGGGCGAATATTTTGGTAGAAAGAGCAAACAAGGCAAGCCCAGAGGATTGGCGAAGATTGCAGACTGAAAGAGAAAATCTTAGCAAGCTGTTGACTTCTGAACGCGAAACGCACGCGAAGATGAATGATGAATTCAATGCTCTCAAGGTTGAAAAATCGAGATTAGATGAGTTAGTAACTCAGCTTCAAAAGCAGGTGCAAGCTCAGAGTGAACAGCTGGCAAAGGTTTCCGAGGAAGCTCGTAAACTAAGACATGATCTGAATGAGTCTACCGTAGACTCCAATAATAAAGAGAGTAACTTGACAACTTTGAGGACTGAACTCGCCGATAAGGAAGCTGTATTAAGCGATCTGAGAAATAAGGAAATGCAGATTCGAAAGATTGCCAAGAAATACAAGACCCAATACGAAGAACTGGTTAAGAGCGTCCAAGAAGAGAAGGCAAAGGCTGAAGAATTGCGAGTTGCAAATGCCAATGCTGCTGAAGTAGAGATGCAAGTCGTCCAGGAACGAGAGACCCAACTCACTCTGGAATTACGAGAGAGAAGTGATCAGTTAACAGCACAAGTTCAAGAACTGAGTCGCCAGGCAACTGCTTATCAGAGTGAATCAGAAAGCCTGAAGAAGGAGATCGATGTAATCAACAGAGCTTGTACTGAGAAGGAGGAGAGAGCCAAACTCGTTCTTAAAAATGCAAGAACCAAAATCGTGCAACTCACTGAGTACAAGAAGAAATGTGATAAGGAGCTGCTTGATCTGAAATCTAGAAGGGATTCTTCTCCGAATGTTGATGAGTCCACCACTGAACTTGATGCTAGGCTCAACGCAATGAGATCTCAACTTGAATCGAGAATAGCAAGACTCGAACATGAAAAAGCGGAAGCTCTTGCAGAGAAGGAAGCCTTGGAAAAGAAAGTAGCTCAACTTCAAAGGCAACTTGCAGGAATTAGTGGTGCCAGTGCAACGACAGAACCCCCCACTGCAAACATCAAACCCATGTCGGCTAGAGCAGAAACTCCTTTTGCAAGTATTCGTCCAATGAGTGTCGTTGTTCAATCCCGTACAGCTGCTGTGTTGCCAACAACTGCTTCGGCTCCTGTTTTAGTTGCACCTCAGCAACAACAGCAACCACAACAGCAAGTTGTTCACACAACCGAAACGAGTTCACCTACAAGTAGTCACACAGATTATCAACCAGCGAGTACTAGTAGTTCTTCTCAGTTGGCTCCAAGTAATTTGAGACAACTTGCTGTTCAACCTCAGTTGAGTGGTTCGGCAGAATCAACACAGAGAGAGGATCCAGAGAGTGCTGAGATTTTGTCGGTCCAGCAACAGCAGTGTCAACAACAACAGCAACAACAACAGCAAACTGTGGCTCTAGTGAGTCCAAGAGTTGAGCAGCAACAACAACAGCAACCTGTGGCAAGTGAGCAACAACAGTCTGTTGCTAGCAGCTCCACGCAGTCTGTCAGCACTTCCCAGGCATCGACTGGACACAAGAGGCCCAGGACCTTAGATTCTTCGGCTTCGGGGTCTGGTGTAGAAGGTGCTGATCATCGACAGGAGCAAATCCCGAGCCCCAAGACCAAGAGGAGTCGCCAACAGGAAGTTACGCTCTCCGCCAGTCAGAGTGCTTCCGAAATTGAATATCAAGTATGTTTTATTTTCCTTGTTGGTCTTTAGTAAAAAACAAAAACAGGTACATGAATTGAGTGCAATTTTTTTTATCGATTTTAAAACACTAGAATTTCATGCGTGCCTTTGTGAATTTCTGCTTATGATCATTTTTAAAAATTTTATCTTAAGAAGCGGTTTAGATATTATCTCAATCTCTTTTTCATGATGGGATTTTATTAACCAAAAGATTCTCAATTGTTTTTTTTTTTTCAAGGTACCAACGTCAAGTCAACGAGACCAAGACGAGGAGGGGGAGGATGGTTGTGTTGTGGTTGTTGATTGTGACGAGGGCGAAGGCGGCGGAAACCACCAAGCCCAGGAAGAAGAAGAATTCGAGAACGACGCTTATGAAGAAATGGAGGAAGAAGAAGAATTGCCGTACGGAGTCGAAGGTGAGGGCGAGGGAGACAACAACGAGGTAGAGATTATCATGGAAGAGGATCCAGCCAGCGTTGAAGTTCCGAGACAGGCTCAACCAGCGATACCAACAAGTCAACAACAGCAACAATCCGAAGCTATCAGTTCTGCTGGTCCCTCTGGAGAACCTCCATCTTCCTTTGCTCGTTCTTCACGAGGAATCGCACCTATGCCAAGACAACAACAGCAACAGCATCTTCTACTTCCTCAACAAGGATATGAAGACGGTGGAGATGATTGCATTGTCCCAAGCACACCTACGTTGTTTGTTCCACGAAGAGGTGATGGGTTCGGAGAGGCGGTTAGCTCCCCGCAAGTTCCTCAAGGTCGTTTTACCTTCGGCGAACCAAATGCGCCAACGACAGCTTCCTCAACACCTTCTTTGACGACATCTTCCGGCTCAACTCCAAGAACTATTTTTGGAACTTCAGCTTCAGGTGTTGCTCAAGTCGTTCAAGAAGGTATGGATGATACAAGGATGGATCTCACACAACTCGAGGATGGTGGAACTGGAAGAAGTGTGCCTACTACACCTTTGCAGGTTTCACCAGCTGCTGACATACCACCATCGGTAAGGATATCAAAATTAACAATTTTTGATTTAAAAAACATATAATATTCTAATTTAAATATGAAGGTAAAGAGTGGTTTTTAAATCATAGTTTCTATTTCAGACGAGCAGTGAACCTTCCGAAGAACAAGAAGCTCCAATGTCAATGACTAATTTGGAAAGAGATCCGATAGATGTTGATAGTAACGAAGATGCTACGATTCCTAATATTCGGATTATTTCTACAGAAGAGCAAGAACTTACTCAGGCGGAAATAATCACAGAATCTGAAAATATAGCAAAGATGCAGGGTAAGAATTCAACTCCTTTAATAATTTTTACATTTTTGCATTAACAATATTATACTAGAAATATTGAATTGACAATTAATAATGTGCAAAACAAAATTCCCATTCCCACTTGAAATTGCACTATTTGAAGGGTTTCAAATTTTTGAAGCACTCTAAATTTTTTATTTTTGGATTTAAAATGTTGAATTTGGGACATTTAAAAGTTTTTAATTAAAAATTTAATCTTTATGGCGTAAATTTGACTTATTTTTGCAGAAAACTTTTAAACTTTGCAAGAGGAGATTTCAAAAAGGCTTTTAAACGGATTCAAAGTTTATAAATATTTTTATTTGAAAAAAAGCATGATCTCTAATAATCAAGAGAAACTTTTATGATTGCAGGAGTTAGTTCTGAAGTTGAAAAGCAAGCTGAAGAAGCCGGTGCCTCTGGTTCTGGTACTGGAGACGATGACAGCGTCGATGCAGGAGTTGACGCGTCGGAAGAATCTGGAATTGAAATAATTGAGGACGATGCAAAAGAAGAAAATCGTGAAGCTGAAGCCACTCCTTCCATTAATACACGCCAGCGAACCGCTGCAGCCGCAGCCGCTGCAGCTACTTCTCCGGCTGTAAGAGGGAACAGTGCCAGAAGATCCACAAGGTCGCCCTTCCGAACTGCACGCGGTGCAAGACCGACTCCCATCATCTGGGACAATAGCCAATCGAACAGGGGTGAGAATTTGCAGCGATAAATATTGTTATTTTAGGTTCCTTTTGGAGTATCTTACGGTATTATTTCAATAGGAAACTAAAAACTAAATTCAAGTTTCAAAGTTCTTTAGGAATGGAGTTTTTGACATTTAAAGAAATGTTTTAATGCAATCTAAATACTGTTAACGGTGTTGGATTCAAGTTCTCCAGCCTCAAAATACCATTCCACATTTTACTCAACAGACAATAGAAATAATTTCAGTTAATAACTTTATTACTAACTCTTTAATTTTCATGATTTGCAATTCATCTTATTTTTCGTTGTTGGAAATTCCTTTTATTCAAGACGATCGCTCGAAATATTAAATTCGTTTTGTTTAAGGACAACATTCAGGACCAGGAATGATGCGTGGTGGTCACTTATCACGAGGAAACAACGAGGGAACTGCTGTAAGAGGAAGAGGAGGTAGAGGACGACGGATGCGTGGAAAATATCCTTACAGTTACAACTAAAATTTTGAAAATTGTAAAGCAATTGACTAAGGAGACTTTTTATAAAAAGCATAGTGGTTTGAATTTCAAGAGGCTCTTCAGTCGCGAGAACTTAAACACACAAATATGCGTCTTTAAAATAAATATAATCCGTATATCAAATTATTAAAATGCGTTTGAGTTAGGAATATAGCCCTCTTAAATGGAATATATCTTCTAAACTTATTTTCATTGCTGTACAAATGATCGGAAGAATTTGATTTAGTATTGTAAGTTGGCTAGGACATTCCGGAAATTGCTATGTTGATTTTTTACTTCTTTCTTTTTAATATGGAATCAACTTTTATAATTAACTTCTTTTGTAATCCTGGCTTAGATTTACTTCGTTCATGGTACTTTTTTCGGCAATATATTGGGCAATATATTCTACATTTCTCAGTCGAAGTTCTACGATTTTACAAGGACAACAGCAAAATATCATTTTCTTTTAGTTTTCATATCATTTAACGTAATTGAGAAATTTATTGACGCCTAGGTTACTAGATCCATATTACTTTTTAGTTTTCTGTATAGGGCTAAATATTATTACGGAATAAGATAAAGTAATTCTCTCATTGAAAATACGTAATAAAATATTTAAGAATATTCGTGTTTTTTTATTGTTCTCAATATCATTATCTAAAAAATTGGTGGATATTTGTTTTAATGATTTTAATGTGTAAGGGGGGATGCGTACATTGGACAAAATATAAAAAAACTATTGGTTCAATTACTTAAAATTCTTTCTCTTTTGTAGATGTCCAAAATATTAATATTGAATGAATTCAAATAATTCTTAAACTTCAAAATATAAATAAAATACTATGAGGTTTTATTTCTATGCAATATGAACAGAAATTCTCTCAAAAGATGAGTTTCTCCGAAATGCTAAAATGAGGTCTTTAAATCACTTAACACTGAAAGATTTAGCGGTTCAAACACGGGAGTCTTGGCAATTTTCAATGCTGCTATTTATCAAAATTTAATTTGTTTAACTTTATTTTCTAATACATAAATTACATGCATAATTTGTCTTTATAAATTATAAAAATATCTTATTTTTTAAATATGTAACTATCATCTAATAAGAATACTTTTTGAAAACTAAGATTAATTTTAAGAAACTTTGTATAAAAATCGAAAACCTATTTTTATAAATTGAAAATACTGTTTTGTGTTAAGCTACGATTTAGTAATATCACATTTTTTCTTCACATTTTTTCTGAATCTTGAATCTTTAAGTCTTTTAAGTTTCAGAACTCTGTGATTTTACCCTTTTCTGCTTTCAGTGATCTTAAAAAAGAAGAAAAATTACGTTCTTTCCTTAGCAGACGAGTCAGTTACGAGGAACAGGTGTTGCTCGATGATCAGTAGAGACTCTTGATAAATCGATTTACTGGCGCCGCAAAGAGATTCACTGGGAAGTCTGCCAAATGTCTTCTTCGTACATATTTAAACGGTTAAGCCAATTTTTTTTTCAAATTAATTCCACGTCAAGAACGCCTGGTCTCTGGAATCACTTCACTGTGTTTTAGATTCTTTAACAATTGATCCAACACTTAAAATTTGCGTAACACTCACTTTTAATCACCTTGGATTTGTCTTCCACTGAGTTTTTATTACACTTTTAATTTTCCTTTAATAATTCCACTAATCAGTTTTTTTTTGTAGGTCCTACTGGAAATCAAACGACGATGATGAAAACAAGATTTATGAATACTGATCTAAAGAAGAATCACCAACTTTTCAACATAGCACTTTAAGCTTCCAAATAAGGTCACTGCAAGATTTTTTAAAATTCTTTTCGATAAATATGGAAAAGATAATACAGGACTTTCAAATGAAAATCGAAGATTGATGATGAACATTTGGAAGGTAATCACTATCATCTTTTTTCAGATTTCTAACTACTTTTTCCCACTTTTTCAAATTTTTTGTGGTCAATATCATGGTCAGAGAATTTGAATATGAGGTCTTTGATTTTCCTGGGAAGTCCTGTTACTGATGTTGGTTTCTTCGCAAACACATTTGCCATGTTGTTCAATTCTAATCCACATATTTCTGCTCTCATTGTTCTCTAAATTCCAGATTCTTATTTCCACGTCCTCGAAGTAGTTTGAGCTTGTTACTGGAGAACAACTCATTTCTGTGGTGTGACAACATCCAGCATGAGCGTCACATCGTTTCAAAATAATGTAAGCTGGATGAGTTGGAGTCTCTGCTGAATTTTGATGAACTTCTTGCATCAAATCTTGAAGATTATAGGCTCGTGGTTGAGGTTCTTTGCAGCCAAATTTTCTAGAGTTCTCGACAGCACGAATCAAAAAAATCTTCGGCGACTGGTTTACGTTGTGGAGACTGTTTGCTGTTGTGGGAATGAAATCTTGATCACCGGAAGTTGGAAGGATGAGGACAAGGAGGAGAGATGTACTCTCCCATAAGGTCGGGTTTCTCATATTCTTATTTTCGTTTGGAGAACTGGATACTGATAAATGATAAGTGAATCTGGATTTTGGAATCACAAACTGTAGTCTTCGTCAACCGAGAGTCGAGTGACTAAAAGTTTCCTCTTACCAGAGTATTTATAAATTGTGAAACATCCACATTGGCTTTCATGTGTGAATGTGGAATCACGCATGATCGACTCTAGATGTTTTTTAATGAATATTCAAATAAAGTTAATTAACATTTTGGTTTTTTAAATAACGTTTTGAAATGAATAGATAGCACTATAATCCATGGAAATACCAGGAGTGAATCTGGGATTTTCCTGAGCGTAGAGTCCCTCGTACCACTCGCAGAGTCAGGTACTCTTTCTTTTTGATTAGAAAATACTGTTAAGAATATAGAAACATCTTCTAAAAATGATACACCATTATTCAAAGATTTACTTAACAGTATTTTATATTAATGAAATATCTTAGGAAGGATGAACTGAACTTAAAAGCAGGTGAGTTTTACATAATGTATAATAAGAATGTAACCACATTCTGGTAATAAAAATATCTATTTATAGAAAAGTCTTGTTTTTGAGCTAAACGGTAAAGCCATAGTATTGAAAACTCATTACTTACTTGTCTTCTTTATGGCAAAGTTATTTTATTTTGAAACCACAAGTAGCTCTAAGGATTTAATTTCAGATTTCAAAATAATCATTAAATAAATATTGAAACTTCGTTGAATTCAACCGAATTCTTCTTAAATCTCTTGAAATTTTTTAAAAACCATTTGAAGAATATTGAAATTGTTTTAAAATTTTTTAATCTTTTGAAATTTTAACATTAGTTTTTATTTGCAATTAAGTGTTTTGTTATTAACTTTATGTAGTATTTAATAAAACTATCTTTCTTAGAAAGGTTGATGGAAAGTTTTGTTCTGCTTCAATCGTTTTCTAAAGAAGTTTCATATTTATCTTTGAACATAGCGAAAATTATGACGCATAAAATCGGTTTCAGTCTCCCCAAGTAACTTCCTCGAAGGCAAGGAGCATCGATCGACTATAAAAACAGTTCTATTGTTTCCCTTAGGTCTCATCGTTGTTGCAATTTCTTGTCAGATCAGCAGACTTCACGAAAAAAATCCTTAAAAATCAATAAATAATCGTTTGTATTTTTTATTTATTCGAGTAGAATTTTAAAATCAGATGAACCAATACATAAATCAACAAATTATGACTAATTTATTTTATTTATTTATTGGAAGAAGTCCTCCAGGGCTATTTGATTCTATAAATAAATGTGATTGGCAACTTTCAGTGATGAAAGAATTTTATGTCCGGAAATTCTTCTCAAATACATTATTTAAACTGGGATAGCATTCCAAAATGTAAAAAAATATGTTTTCAAAATGTCATATGTAATATGTATTCTGTGTAAAGACAATTGAAATAATTAACGACCGTAATTAATTTTCGTTTTAGGTTTTCATTAATTTAATTCTACTTATTTCAGTATTGAAATTTTAGTTTTAAGCCCTTAATTATAGTATCATCAAAATATTTTGGTGAATCGTCAAAATGCAGAGATCGTTATTTTTTTTAAAAAAGGAACGTAAATATTCCTTTCACGCACGCCATTCGCAGAAAATTTTCGTTTCGTATTTCTGTAGTTCATTCACATTAATGTAATTATAGGGTTCAAAGTTAGATTATATTATAGAGATCCATTATTTCTTTTTTGCTATCGAAAATTTTTAATTAAAAATAAAAAAAATTTTCAGTTTTAGAAGTTAAAAATATTTTTAAACTAAAAATAATTTAAGTTAGAAATTCCTGTTTTAAATCACACTAGATCAAATTATGCCGGCTTATAACTCATCAAAGCATCTGTATGTAACTTTATCTTTATCAGTACCAAGAAGGTTATGTAGCTGAGATTTGCAACAATCACAAAATGTATTCGAGTTCACATTATGAGGTTTCAAGTTCTCTTCAAGTTATACCACGTTGGAGATGATATCATCCAAAGTTAATTCGCACGATAATTTAATCTTACTATTATATATGCTATACCCAATTATAAATAATAATAAAATTAATAAAAAGGAGCGAAAACTTTGACGTGAAACTGAGGTGATAATGTCTCATTCATTTGCAATTTCTATTCTATTGTCTGATATTTTCGAATCAGTTATACATTAATTAATTAAATGTTTTATTTCTAGACATCTGCCCTGAACATAATGATTTATTAGAAGTATTCCAACAGGAATTTAATAACCGGAAGTCTGCCGGAAGATTTTTTTTCCAGATTAAGTTTTTTGTTTCTAATTCCAGGACCAAATGAAACTCAATGAATATCGATCTTGATTTCTCATGAGTAGGTGTTTTAAATTTATTCGAGTGTGAGTCAAAAGTGAATGATTTAGCAGGATGGAATCAAGAGGTCGTGTAACTTGACGAAAATTTAGGCAACTGCCAACTGCCTCTCACCTTCGAAAATTTCACGTAAGAGAGGACTCTCTCCCGGATCGAGGGTGTGTAACATGACCTCAAGGAATCTTTTGATCACGTGGAATAAAAAATTCATGGATGCATCGCAAGCAGGAACGGATTTGGACCTAAAAAATTACCCTGAAAAATGTAATCGACTTTCTGAATAAGAATCAGAATTGCTGAGTCTTATTATATATCCTGCATCGCTTTCTTGATGCCAGCAATAAATAATTTGTCGGGTAGGTCCAAATTTCAAACGATTTAACTGACAATAAATCGCTACTTTTTGAACATTTTTAACCCTGTAGTGCTTATTTTCCCTATTTTAAAACTTATTTCCTGTTTCTTCAACGTTAAAATTTTTATAAATTTTTTTGTTTGCATTTTAATCGTCTATGATTTTTTTTTCTAGTAAAATAAATGCGCCCCTGGTGGACTAGCCAGACACAGGTTGTAACGAGATGAATCACCCCACATTGCATCTTTTGAACTAACCAGAGCTCTGCATCTCAAGTTTCCTCAGAAAACTAATTCGTTTCGCTCAGAGGCAATCAACCACCTCTTTTATTTTTTTAGATGTACGCAGCTACCAAAAACTTGTACCACAATCGTGCCAAGTTAATTAATTCAACAAAGATTCACCCGCAAGTTCATTGGACCGTCGCGTTTGGAAAAAAAATGTCCAATCAGAACCAATTAACGGACTCGATTAGGATTATACTCTGTGCCAAAAAACTTAAAGGGAAAATTACCATTCTCATGTAAAATTTTACAATTTGAGTCCTTCAAATTTTTGAGTCACTGACTGATAGGCTGATAGGCTGACTAAAACCATTCCAATCTACTGTGATGTGTGATTTATTTAAATTTCTGATTCTGGATCGTTGAACCTTTCAGGTCTTCTAAAATATTTCGAAATCTCTTGAAGTTCATTAAAATTTTTTTTAATCTCTTCAAATTCCTTGAAATTTCTTAAAATCCTTTAAAATCAATCTAAATGTCTTAAAAAAATTTTTAAACCCCTTCAGAAGGTCTTCTAAAATGAACCATTCGCTTTTTATATTTTTACCCGTAAAGAATCCTTCCTCTAAAAAGAAAAGACTATCTTCATTTCATTTTTCGTCCAAATTTCCTTACAAGCGAACTCTAATTTTGAAATTTGGTTTACTCTAGCTGAAGAACTCTGAAGAAGTTCTTAAATTAGGTCATTTTTTCCCCTTCAATCCATCTTTTTCAGATTTTTCGCATTTCTTCTAAATAAAATATCTTAAAATTTTAGGAAACTGATGGTACGTGTGAGAAAGGGCCATAAATGAGAAGAATGAAGGTGCGATTTGGAGTCACGCGACGTAACGCAATTTCTCGAATGGAAGGCAGGACCACTACAGTAATTATAATTATCACAGTGATATTCTCAGAATGGTTCGTTGGACCCCTCCTCAAGTTTACTGAGAATCAAGTCGGAGGAGGACAGATTCTTTTCTCTTCTTTAAATCTGCAGGAGAGAAAAAGAAAGACAATGAAGAGAGATAGAGTTCAAGGAGCAAAAAAAGATGGAGAGAGAACGATGTTGATAGAAATCTGAAGTGGGGGAGAACTCTTGAGGATGAAAGTTACATATATATACACAGAGAGAATTCAGAGGTAGAAGATAGAAGTCGCGAAACTGCGGTCTTGGCGATTCATCGTACGCGCGAGCTTTGAATATATCCGTGTGATAGTTACTAAATTAATTGAGTTTGGATTTGAATTTGTGGTTTGGAGTAATTTACATAAAAGTGAATAAAATGAAAAGGATTATTATTTTGTTTATGACATTAGGACTTGTCTCGCTTGCTATGAGCAGACATCACAGGTAAGATGTATTAATATCTGGAACCATTAATTAATATTTTTTAAATTGTATTCAAAAATATATAAAGAAATATTTGTTCTACAATCTTTAACCGAATTACTTGAAAGCTTTAACTTTATTCAGATTTTAGAGCTTTTCCTTATGAATTGAAAGAGCACAAATTATTGCAATATTATAAAACCAAATTGAAGTTATTTTTTATACAAAAATGCAAAACATAAACTTCTAGGACTCATGATCTCAAAATATTTGATAAAACTTCAAAACTAGTATGTTTACTATTTAGTTCTATGAATGTTAATTAATTCTAGGAAGAAAACATGAAACTATTCTTTGGACTATTTTAAAGTTTTACTTATGCTATGTTCTAGAAATAGTTCATTTTTTACCTTTAGTCATTTGTTTGTCTTTTTCCATTTTTTTTTTACTTTATTTCCTTGTAAAGTAATTTTGAGTACTA
>JAUESI010000008.1:449288-461325 GCA_032275145.1 Synergus laeviventris | reverse complement strand
AAGATAAAGTTATTTTTGTTTACCTGATTCGAGAGTTTAATTTAAGTCATTCAATGATTGTAAAACTACAGCAAAAAATGTTCTATTTTTAAAGTAAATCTTGGAATTTTAATTATATAATACTTACTTGTTCCTTTGACCAATCATTAACTGGCGTGTTTTGCCAAAGGAGCAATTTTTTGTCACCCAAGCCAAATTCATGAGGAGGCAACCAAACTTCACTAGAATCTGAAAATTAATATAAACCACTTTTCATTGCTTTTGCCTTTTTCGAAAACTATTACATTTTTAGATACTACATTTTGAATTACCTGCGCTACCGATCTTTGAAGGACTCGGATCAACAGCAGTTGGACTGATAGACCCACCAGATGACAAACTAGACGGCGATCCACTTGGGTGATGCCAAGGAGTATTTCCAGCACCCATTAAAGTTTGAGAAGGTATTGTTACCTTTTTAACTGTAATAAGACAATAAATTCCCATCAATCAAATAGTTTTAAAAACCGTATTAGTATCTTTCAACTACTATAAAATGTAGTCTACAAAGTACAAAACCTTCTTCTTAATAAAATAATTAACTGAATCAATCTTACGCTTGATTTCAGATTCGCTGTACCTTTTTGGTTCGTACCTCTTTGATTAGCTTCACTCACAGCTTGTCTAATTTCCTCAACTAAATTATGTGTGACTAGGGTTGGGTCATTAGAATGTGGATTGTTTAAGTCGCTAAAGTCTCCAGAGCTTTCTCTAGAGGATGACATTTCGTTTCCTCCAAGCCGTCTTTCTCTCTCAGCCAAAACCTGTTTCAGTTGTTCTGCTAATGACGCTGGTGGTCCAGTTAATCCAGCTTAAGCAAAAAGATTCAAATTAAAGATTGATACCTTTACTAGTTAAAATTAGCACTTTCAAATTCCTTAAAATTCTTTAAAATCTCTTAAAATTTAACGAAATGTTTTAAAAATCATAAAAAATTATTGAAACCGTTTAAAATTCCATGAAGAACTAAAGTCACGCCTTCCATTTACCTTTAAAATTCGACAAAATCCTTAACATAGTTTTAAAAATTAAACATTATAGATCATTAATTAATATATTTCTTAAAAATTATACCTTTTTGCGACGATTGCCAGCTTTGCTCGGTCAGAGCGCGAACTTGAGAACTAATTGTACTGTGTTGTCGAATTGTCGTTGAGTGTATCGACTCCACATGTTTACTTTTCTGTGAACTAATTGATGAACTGCTCGAGTAGGAACTCAAGTTTGACTGTTTAGAAATCATCGAATCATTTGGAGACCTGCTGTTACTATCTTGTGACATCACAAGCTTTGAGGACGAATCTTCATCAGTATTGTCGCCCGATTCGTCCAAACCATAATCCTGTGAAATAATTGTTTAATGATATTCGATTTGAAAACAGGTAAACTAATTTTTCATTTTAATTTGGAAATTCTCTCAGCACTCCAGTCGGCCTCAGGCTCAAACTGAAGCGGCCGCTGTTGTCGTCACAAAAAATTTGCGAGCAAGGATAAACCATCATTGAGATCAACAATTTGAACTACATTATTTAAAGCCTCACTTTTAATTTGTAAACTTCATCCGTACTTACCGAACTGCTATTACTAAGCCCTCCAGATCTTTTAGGCAATTGTCGATTAGCAAGTCCTCCTCTGCTTGCTAATTCAGCTTTGCTTTTTCCAGCTGAATTATCAAGAAGTCGGTGAGCAGGAACTGCCCGATCGAGTTCTTCTTTCACTGGAATTGGAAGTTTTCTCTCGACTGTTGCAGTTTTATCCCCGTCATCTGGACTACTAAGATCAGAGGTTTCGGTATCGGAGAGCTGACAACTAGTAGATGAAGGAGGCGGTGGTAATTGACGTCTAGTTAACTGTGGCGTTACAATTCTCGCTGTGGCCCCGTCGTACGGCAATCTCACAGGCAAGCCGAACCTTCTCTGAGTTTCTGTCAATTCTACTTCTAATGTAATGACCTAGCGATACAAGACAATTAGTACTGCGATCGGCACTTTGTTCTATTATAAACAAGTTTACAATCGTACCCTGTCCTTTAAACTTTTGACGAGTGCGTTGTATTCGGTGTCCTTTTCTTGAAGCAATTGCTGGTAAAATTCGTCACGAGCTGTTATGTCAGCTCGAAGTTCTCGGGCTGCTCTTTTGGCTCGGGCGTATTTCTGTTGTAGGGCTGCGCTTTGGGCCGTCGCCTGAGCCAACATTTCACGAGCTGCTGACAAATCTTGACGTGCTGTACCCAAAGCTCTTTCGGATTCGTGCAGCCGTAATCCAGATTCACGCAATTTTGCTGCATATTCTTCGCTGCCTGCTCCATTGTTTTCAAGTTCTACCAACTGAAAATGAAAATAATGAGATATTTATACATTAGAAAACAGAATAATGAGGATTTTTCCCTTTCACGTTTTGCATATAAGAATTTGACAAAAAACACCATAAAAAATAAACATCCAACCATAAAGTCATATACAAAACAAAATGCGACATTCATAATTACCTTTGCCTTCAGTTTTTCCACCTCTCCATCTGCTAATGTGAGCTTATACTGACTCTGCAAGCAACCAACGACATACACAATGCATAAGCCAATCTACACTAAAATTTAAAATCTGACATCCTTCATTCAGTGCAATTTAACAATTTTACAACTAGAATTAAGGAAAACTCCAAAAATTATTCATTTAAAATGAACAAATACAAAAGTATAAAAACGCTCAAGTGCAAAAAAGTAGTTATAGCAAACAATAAAACGACTACCAAAAGAGTCGTAAATAATACAAATAGCGAAACTAAACACTAAAAAAGGTGATTTATATACAATAACGAGACTAAATTGTATTCTCTCTCGTTGTGCTTCTCAAACCTTATTCTAAAGGAAAATCAGATCCTTAGCAAAAAACAAAAATGTACATAAATGTATAAAAAGCTTTGAAACAACTTTATTGACTAAGAAAAAATGTAAATACCTCTTGTAGAAGCATCCTGAGACTGTCAACGTCACTCTGCGTCGTGCTAGAATTTAGCGGTGGTTGAGAAGAGCTGATAATCGGTGATCGGCGTCCAGGAGAAACATAATTCTCAATAGGACTATGAGGGGGATCTCCTTCCGAGCAAGAAGACATCGTAGGAGATCCAGGAATTCCTCCAGTTCCCATTGAAATATCCTCTTCTCGTCGTTCATCGGGCGACATGTCCGAGAAGTTAAGTCTCCTAAACAATATTCTCATGCTTAAAAGACTTCTTCAAAATCCAATAATAAATAGTTTAATTTATATATATATATATATATATTATATTTATATTTGAGTATTCCCTCAGCACTCCAGTTGGCCTCAGGCTCTAATTGGAGCGGCCGCAGTTGTCGTCACAGAGTTTGAGCGAGCAAGGAAAAACCATCATCGGAAATACGATTTTCAGAATGTGTTCAGTGTGTTCTCTCACAATGAAGAACCTTAACTGGGCGTTTTCTTTTAGTCGAACTAAAATTGCACACTATCGTTGCAGTATAACTAAATATAGAATTCTTGCACCTCAGGCATTATTGATTTCGATGGGTAAGCCTTTGAGGTAATTTTATACAAGGTGCTCTTTGATTAAGTAGATATATTATAGTTTGGCTGATTATAGCGTATTAAAGGCGAGGAAAAAGGTTGCAAACTATCTCTGATTAACTGCAAAATTTTAAAGCAAGCTTAATCAAATTAGAGAAAGAAAAACCAACATATATAGAGCGGTTAGTAGAGGCTTTAGTATTTACTTATTTTTTCATATCATGGATTTCTTTCAATTAAATAGTATTTCCCGATTGCTAAATTTGAAAAATAGAATATAAAAGAGTTACACATTTGCAGTTGTAATATACCTATTAGTGCACATGTTTGCTTCACGGTCTCGATCAGCTTGCAAGCTCTGTCGGATTAGCATAGCCACTTCAGAATTCTTCGGATCTCTTTCTCTGCCGATTACAAAGCGTACGAGACCTGATGTATTTCGAAGAACGCTAGCGGCATAGGCTTGAGTTACTCCAACTAGAGATTTGCCATCGACTTCCACAATCTGATCATTCACTTGTATTCTTCCTTCTCGAGAAGCTGCGCCTTTTTCAGTGATTGTTTTTACGAAAATTCCAAGCTTTTCGAGACCCGCATCTGCACCGACACCCATTCCAATTATACTGAGACCGAGACCATCAGGTCCCTTCATCAACTCCACAGGAAACACCTAGAATGAATCGTTTCATTAAGTTTAATAGTACATTATAATGATATGCGGATAAAAGAATGCCAATAAAGAAGGCTTCGATTAAATCATATGAATAATCACTAATGATTGATATAATCGCTGTCTTTCTTTTATGATAGGATAATGATTAATTTAATATATATTTTTAAGTCGCACCTCCATTTTCTCCACGCGCTTTTCAAGTTCGTATTCAGCACTCGCAGCCACGGGATCAACATCTTCATTACGGCGATCATACTCATTAACTGAATGGGTAGAGTACACACGCATTGGTCCCGTATCGAAAGTTATCTTCGTCGATTTTTTGACCGGTAACGGCTCTGGTAATTCTTCGTCTTCGTCCTCTGATTCTCGAAGACCAGCAACTTCCATCCAGAAGTGGCCATCTTCGAAGTAGTGTACGCCATTTTCCACAAGAATCTAAAAATAAAGTTATAGCTCAAGCTAGAAGGTTTTCAATTTAATTTTTGTTTATCTTTAAATTTAGAAATTAGAAGTTAGGAATTAACTTACAATTTTTCCAGGAACGGGAGTGTAATCGTCCTGCTGTTCGGTTTCGGTGTCGTCATTAGTTTCATGGGTGTCATTCAAACTGCTGACGGATCCGAGCAACCCACTTTCGCTGCCTGTGACTGATCCTATTTGGCTTTCGGTCAACGAGTCGATTGTTAAATCACTGCGTGATCTGTGAGACAAACTGAAAATGGAAAAAATTAATAGGAATTCAGATGTTAGATTCAACTGGAAAATCCTGGGCCCAATCCTCTGTTCTTGCAAGTCTTGGCATTTTTTAAATAACTGGAACTCAAAGACGCAGAGAAAGCGACTTTCGACTCACTATAAATAATGCAATATCGATTGAAAAAAAAAACAATTCACCTATTATTCTGAGTAGTATCGATGGCGACATAGTCCTGGTCTGATAGGATCTCTGAAAGCCAATCAGGAGTGTTATCTTGGTCCCCTTTGTCTTTATTCTTATCTGCTTCTTGATCTCCTGGTTTATCTTCAGTGACAAGTCCATTGGCACTTGAAGGTGACAATAATCTGGCAATTTCCTGAGCCTCCTCGTCCGACAGCAGCGCCGAGCCTTGTCTATTTCATTATTCACAATTTTGACACATTCTATTTTTTTTCCACTTACCGTCTTTTCGACGAGTGATATTTTAGGGTTGCCAGAGAGTTCCGCTTTCAAAATCATCCGAATTAAAATTTCAGTCAAAGTAATAAACATTTTAAAGAAAAAATGTTTTAAAAAGAAGATATTTTAGTTTTTTATTAGTTTTTTATTCGTCTTCTAGACTCTCTAGCAACTTTAAATTTGTGCATATTTAAAGATTGTAAATTTCAGATTTACCCACCTGATTTTCTTCTCCAAAATTCTGTAAAAGTCCAGGGAGTGGTCGTTGTCAAGCATATATATATAATTGAATGCAAAAGAAAAACTGGTGTAATAAAAGAAAATATATCAGCCCCCTTATATTTATATTTAAACATTCAATCCAAAAGCTTCAGATACTTAAAGAACATTTGCAAAATTAAGAAACGAAATTAACTTTTCAATTGCATCTACCTCGCACTGCGAAGCATGACATGCTATAAAACTCTTTATGATAAATAAACAAGTGATTATATGTATAAAAAATCACATAAATATATTAAAGTTAAATTCCAAAAGGTTTTAAATATTTTGTAACTGATGTATAAATTATAAATGGGTTTAAGAATTACAAAATATGTCAAGGGATTTCATTACGAAAGTGATTTAGAGTTATTTAAGAAGGCTTTAGTGTAAATTTCCTAAATAATCAAGTCAAATTTCTCACCGAGAACTTAAGAGATTCTCCGCTTCATCAGGAGTCATTGTATCTGGAGTTACAGGAACAACTTGACTCGTAGTTAATTTAATAGCTTCGACAGGACCATTTAAATTTTGAGTCTCCAACGAGGGTAAGCTCTCCAAATTCGTAACAGTTTTGGCATCGCTCGAGTCACTGTCTTCAATCAAACTATTATCAGACATTTTCTGATCCTCTAATAAATCCTTCTTCAAAGGAGAAGCTATCCTAGCTGGCGTTTTTTCCTCAAGAACATTACCAGCAGTTAAACTATTTTCTGTTTGTCTTAATTTAGCCATTAGTGCCTTTACCTTCTCTTGTTCCCAGGTAGTCTGCACCGACTCTTCCGCTTCTTTATCAAAACCTAAAGAAATTGCAGAATTTACTTTCTCTGTTTTTCCAATCTGTTCAGTCACTTCACTTGCTCTCTCGATTTCGATGTTGTTTCTAGACAAAAGGTCAAATGTCAATTGCTTATCACTCGCATCCTTGTCTTCATTATTGGGTTCCTTATATAAATTACTGCTCTGATTAGTCGCATTGTTAGAATACTGATTTGTACTTGTATTAGATTTATCTAGGTAATCCGCCTTGTTTTCAAGGTCTGTAAAACTCGCTCGTTTTCCAGAAACTTCCTCTTTGTTTTTTGCGAGTTTCTCCCGAACTGAAACCTTTATCTGGTCGTTCTTAGCATTGGCAACTGTCTTCTGACACTGCAAATCAACAGATTGTTTCTCTTTTGATACTTCAGATTGGAAGGTATTATTTACTGGAACGAAACTATGGTTTTCCTTTGATGCCGACGTCGTCACCGTCGCCTGCTGAAACCTGTAGATGCCATCTTGGGGAAGTTTCGTCGAGTTCTGGTCCTTGAAAGAAGACTTGGCCTCGAGGTTAGATTTGTTTTCGACTTTGCCAAGCGACTTACTCTTAGCTTGTTCCTGAGTCTGCTGAATTCGTCTTGTGTATGGTAATGAAACGGGAATTTCTTTATGTTCCAGAGCTGGGTATTCCTGATCAGAACTTACAACCGAGGGTGGTCTCTGTCCTAATCCAGCAGCAGGTAACTCAACTCGAACGTGTGATCGCCTGATAACAGTTGCAGTATCGGTTTCACTGAACTTTGAGTCTTTTTCTGCATTCTCGTCTTCGTCCAAAATCTTATCAGTGTAGCTTGTGGGTTTTTCCGGTTCCTCTGTCTCCAAGTCATAACTGCTTCGTCCTTTAATTAAAAAATAAAGAGAATCAGATTTGACATTAAAATAATCAAAATTTAACAATTGTAAATGTAAATTGTTATTAAAAATGTTTAATTTTCAATTGTTTGATTTCATGTATCGTAAAATTATTCTGGAAATTTTATTCTCAAGTGTTGCTCTAAATCGAGGATATTTTTAGCAAATCATTGCGTGGTGGATAAAATTCTAAAACTGGTGACAAAACAATTTTGTGTACCTCGACAATCAATGCAGAGTAGACGGAGACACATAGCACAAGCGGAAAATATGTTTTTCTGACTATTAATTATATAAACCTTTGCAAATCATCAGAGATGCAAGTAAACAAATTGATGTTTCACTATCTTCTGTCACACTCAAATATTCAGGAATAAATATTTAAAAAATAATTATAAGGAAATAGTAATGCACAATTAATTATACTTCATGTTTTATTTTTCTAGGTGGGACACTTCACTAAAAGTTAAAATTGAAAGAAATCTGCAGGAGGTATCTACTAGGGACATTGAATTTATTTATAACTTGAAAGCACCTTTGAAGAAATTTAATATAACAAGTTTTTTTGGATTCACTCGTCAGTGTCAGTTTTCTATTCACAGTTGAATTTAACGTGTTTTGAAAGCTTAGTTAATAATTTATGTAGTTCCGAAACACTTTGAGGAAATAAGTGAATTTAGGTACAAGCAGACAGATGCCAAACTGAGTTCATACTGATTTCTATAAATAAGGCCGTCGTGGTATGGTAGAAGGAGAAGATTGAGTTTGGGAAAAGGAAGAGGCGGAGGATGATGTCTAGGAGGGGATTAGACGCTAAACTTTTACTTTTTGCTATTTTGGCAGACTTCCACTTTGTGTAAGATACCCCCTACCACCACTGATTACAATAAGCCCACTTAGAATGGGTGAAAAGCCCTCTGCTATTTTTAGTAGTAAGTGGTATTTTTAAACAATCGCGTGGGTGTCATTCATAAAGGACACGTTAGTAAAGGCCCCTGATTAAAAGGGAAATATAAACTATTATATTATTATATTAGAGTAATATAAAATATGAACTAGGTTTCGTTAATTTTTTTTATTTGGTAGCTTTAAAAATGTAATCATTTCTTTTTTAAGTCATTCAAATTAACAAAGTTTCTACTTCGTAACTTTAAAAAATTAATCATTTTAAATGATAAATATTAAAATTGCAAAATCAATGTAGGTGATATTAAAGAAATTCTAGAATCTTTTCAATTCCTTAACTAACTTTCTCATCCTATCACTTAAAATTTTTGAAAACCCTTAAAATTTTTAGAAATTGTTCAAAATTGGATCTAATCAAATTTACTTGCTTTGAAATTGAAGAAATGTTTATCTGAAGGGCCTAAAAGTGTTGAATGTCCAATCGAAACCATGTAATTTTGTATCTTTTTTGTATTGGCATTTTATTAATTGTCCACGTTAGAAATTAAAATGTATTTTCGAAACTATTGTCCTTTTTTTAAGTATTAAGAAATTTTACTCACCACTTTGAGTTTTCTCAGACATTTCCTTGTCAGCTTTCTCTTCTTTGCTGTCTTTTGAAGGCGAACTAGGAGAACTCATACTCGATGAAGCACTATCAGTATTCCTCGACGGTGGACGCAATTCACCCTCTGGTGACCTAACCCTATCTTTCCTCACTCCCGCAACAACACCATCCTTCTTAATAGTATCAACACAAGGTTTTGCCCAATCAGGTCTCGAATCCGTCCTAACTACTTCATTATTAAACTCCTCCTTATCTAGCGCTTCCTTGGACGAAGTTAAATCAGTCACACTCTTTAAAATCTCTTCATTCTTCGCAATCCATTCGTTCTTCCATTCTGAAGTCTTCGGCGGTGACCTTGACAAATTACTCGAATAATTAGAATACTCAGGAATGTCCAGATAATCGTCTTTTTTCGCCTTGTTTTCCGACCCACTAGAAATCACATTATCCATGGAAGCGCTTCGAGTCGGACTCGCGTTACCAATCCTCTCATTTGAAGATACAATCCCTTTTTTCTGTGTCACAATCTCAGGACTAGCCGTATTTCTAATACTGTTGGAATTTACACAAGCCTCCGAATCTTTCTGATTCTTTGTCGACTGTAAATTAACTTCTGAATTGTTCTTTTCCAATTTTTTTGCTGCGTTTTTTGTTTTATCTTTCTGCACGACAGCATATTCTGGCATACCATCATCAGTTCGTTTTTGGAAGTCCTCTTCCCGCTCCTGATTCTTGTTCTTCTCTCCCACATTTTTCTGTACCTCTGCATATTCGGGTATCGTGGGCGAAGAGTCAGTAAATTTGGTAATGGTGGCGTATTCCGGACTCTCGTAATCAGGACTCGTGGGACTGGATCCTATGCTGACCGGTCTTTCTTTTCTTAAATTACCAGTTGATGAATTTCTAGTTGGCGGAAGAGGCGGAGGTGGAGAAGTCGAAGGCGAAGGCCTCATGGAACAGAAGCTGGCGGACCTGGTCGCTGGAATGCAAACAACTTCACTAGACCTCTTTGAGTCTTTTCCTTGGTTGCTTGTTTTTTGTAGCTGCGAATCCTCGACCTTGTTCGAATTTTGGTTCAGTGACTTTTGAACTACGGAATGATTCGGATCGGAGTTGTATCTACTCGGCCTTGTTTTCGAAAAATGACTCGTCCAGTTTTTCTGCTTCTCGATTAACTCCTTCGAGTTTAATCTCCGCTCCGGTTTCTCTGGCTTTTCCGGTCGCTCGTCTAGTCGATTTTCCTTGCCACTGTGCTTGTCGAATTTTCCGAAGCCTGTACGGGGCCTTAGTCTATCAGTAATACTGTCAGCGGCGTGTGAGTGTCCGTTTTCGAAATGTCGTTCGGCATTTAGTGCTGGGACGCTGGCACTCCAGTTGCTTAAGTGATCCCTTGTTCCTGGTGGAGAAGGCGATCGGGGACGAGGAGATCGCGCTGGTGATGTGCAGCCCGACCCCGAATTAGCTGAACTTGATCTCGAACGCAGACCGTGCAAATTCGTCGGCTTTGTGATTCGATCCGCACTGGAAGAGAAATTGAATTTAATATTTAAAATAGTTTAATTGCTTTAGAAAGATTAGAAACAACTTTTTTTATACTCACGGCCGATTGGATTTATTTTCCTCGCCAAGTTTTTCGAAAAGTGCTCGAGCATTGTTGAAACGCGCTACGTGGCTTTCGGTCCTTACGACAGTAACTTGGGTTGGAGAATCTTTGAGGGGAGCAGGTGGTTCCTTAAAACCATCAGTAAGAATGGAAGTTGGCCTATGGCTAAAATTTTCCGACTGTGGCTTTGACTGGAAAATGTTTGCGATTGCAGATACTTTCGTGCCACCTACACGTTTCTTCTCGTCCACTGTAGCCATTTTTAACTTCCCCAGGATGCACTGTAATGATAGAAATTACACACTTGAGACAGTATACGTGGTTTAAGTCTAGCAGTCCTTACCATTAATTCCCGGACTCAAAATACTAGCCACACAAGAAAATCTCTTGTTCACGGTGGTTATTGATAGAGAAAACCGAGGTAACCGGAAATTAGTCGTGAATTTTGAATATCGGAAAAAAGCCGGGAATTTTTTTTATTCGAAGGGTTTATTGGGTTTATTCTCGAATTTTGGAAATACGTATGTACTAGAAGTTTTGAACATTCAAATTAACGAAATATTTTTTCCTAGTTCTACTTTATCCATAAATCTTGTTCCAACTAAAAATAACAAAAGACATTACAAGTTTCTTTTGTACAGAATTATTTTCAATTCAAATAATCAATATTTTAAAACTTTTTCTAGTTTAAAATACAATAAATACAAAAATTCGTTCATTTGAACGTTCAGAACATTTCAGTCATAAATACGTCAGATTTCAAAGGATTTAAAAATATTGTATGGAATTTTGAAAATATTTTTAAAAAAGTATAGGTAACTGAACAGTACTCGAGTATCGACTTTGTTTCACCGATATATTACTTTGTACGTGACAATCTTAATAGTAGGATATAATGAATTCTATTACGTAATTTCCGTCATTGTCCAAGTGTTTTTCAATACATTTTTAATATTAAACATGAAAAACTAGACGATAATATTTGAGAGTTTAAAGTATTTTTAAAACATACCTCGGGTTCGTTTGCGAATGGTCAAATGCAAATTGTCTTTTAACTTTCAGTACTTCAGCCCATTGTCATACGTATGGATTTCTTTCTTCCCAGTCATTTAAAAGCCTGAAAAAAAAAAGAAATATCTAGTTACAGAAAATGAAGTTTCTGGTTCAAATCAATTTGTTTGCGAGATCCTTGAATTTTAAACTGGTCGCAAAGGGCCTGCTTTTGTGTCAGATTTTTCTGATCGATGAGCTTTACCATAGTTCATTGAATTTGTCGACCTTATGAATATTTTTATCTCGATAGAAGTAAAGCGATATGCCTCCTCAAATGAATTGCAAAATTTCTTATCCTGATCAAATTATAATTTGTCTTTCAATCAGTTTATTTCCTTTAAAAATGAAAGATCAATTATTTTCTTAAGAATCTAAACTATTACAAGTTTAAAATTTATTTTTTAACAGATTGATGATTAATGATGTTAATTCTTTTTATAAATAAAATATTAATATAGATGAAATAATAAATTAGGATGAAGGTGAGGTAATTTTATAGATCTTTGAAGTTAATTAGTCTATA
>JAUESI010000008.1:409233-440543 GCA_032275145.1 Synergus laeviventris | reverse complement strand
CGTGTCAACAACCCGTGAAAAATGGTCCAAGATGGTCGGGTCGGTGTCGGGTCGGTTAGTCTTTTTAAAGATGGCGGCGAAGTCAAGAGTGTCTAGGGAGTTTTATTGATTACTAGATTCCATGCTTAACCCCCTTAAACAGCTCTGCCCGTGCCCGCTCTGTCCCCTTAACTATTCTTCTCCGGCATTTTTTGGTATAAATTGGAGAAGGATGTTTCGTTTTGGATAACTATCGTGATTGTTGCTGACTTGTTTGTTAATTAGGAAGAAGCAGAACTTATTTTGAGGCAATTTAGGTAATTTTTTGGGATATTTATTTAGGGGTTGCGGTTGCGCCGGTTGCGACAGGAAATAGTGAGGTTAGATTGATATTCTCTGACTCGGTAAAATCTATATTAATCACGTATATTTCTCGATTATAAATAAGAAAATATTTTTTCATCTTTTACAGTTATGTAAAGAAAGTATTACGAGTTTATATTATTTATATGAATTTTTTTAATAGCATCTTAGTGAAAATCGAGAAAATCATAAACATATTATAATTATAAAAACCTGATAAAACATACTCTAGTTTAAAAAAGGTGCGCAAATTACAGCCAATTATTGGATCTTATTGCCTGCGCATGCCCATATTGTTTAGGTTAGTTTTTCCTAGGGAATTTTATTAAAACAGGTGGAGCCTGCTGTATCGATCGAGGATTCGAGGGTCACACGTCATTCATATGACGGACGCTTCTTTCTTGTTTCCATAGGCTCATAAATAAATGTTTACTCTCTTTTTATGAAAAAAGCATCGTAGTATTTTTTGCGATTGTTGTGCGAGGAGACGTCGAACGAGTTTATTTTGTATGGCTTTCGATTGTCGTACATTGTGACGTGCGAAGTGAAGTTTTTATGTGTGGAAAATACGAGTGTGCACGTAAGTGAGTACAAGCCAAGTCTGGGCTTGTAACATCCAAGGACTATATAATTGCAAATTTGCAAACACAAACTTTTCTCTAGAGATGATGACAATGATTGACGATTTCGAAGCATGTTTTCAGTGTTGCGGAGACGTAACTCGAGCTCCTGTCGAGGACGAACTTTTTTAGTTTTACGCTCGAGTTTAAAAGAAAGGACTAAAGTTTAGTTGCTCCAAACAGGTTTAGGAACGTGCGTACTTATCAATTCTCTCAGAACTGAATTTTCCGAGGTTGAATCGACTAGGGTTCGTCTAAAGAAAAATAAGTAGGTTTAACCTACAAGTAGAAAAATCAAAAAAGGACTTCTTTCTAGTTTGAAGATTTTGGAGTGCACTAGTTTTCCCAAGTTCTTTGTTGTCTCTAGTCAAAAATACAAAATACATGGACGTTTTCTGATGATAAATACTCGGTTCTAAAATTTTGATTGCTTTTTAATTGAGCTCTTAATTTAGAAGCTTATCAGTCAGTTATCAGTTAGCTGAGATAGCTTAGTGAGGCTATTCGCAGACAACCATGGACTTTGAAAAAGCTCTGTTTAAAATGTTCCACGAGAGTTTCATTCCTGAATGCACAAAATTGAGTATTCTTTTTTGTGTGGACTTACTCCTCGAGAGAAAAACTTTTATCAATCGGTTCGTACCTAGTGTTTTTAGTTTGAAGGTAGCATCAGCCCTTAACCAACCGGATATGTATAACACGTTAGGAAATAATTCACGACTCCGTAAATGTTGTAAGATGTACGAGTTTCATTTGAATGTATTATCGACTAGTGATGGGCATCAATAATTATTATCTCGACGATGCATGTTCAGTCTAGTATTTAACTCAAGGTTGAACAATTTTTAATCATAGATCTCTGATCTTACATTTTAGAAAGTCTTGCCTTGCAATCACGAGTCTTGAAATATTGTATAATGGAATTGAATGTAAATAAATCTCTGGATAAAAAGAAAAAGATAGGCACTTAAAAATACAAGGGGAACGAAATTAAATGCAGATTGATAATCGCACTGAAGTTAAACTTGGCATCAAACGCACTGTCTTGATTACTTGATTAATCGTCTTTGCAAATGCCTGCCATTTCAAGCACTAACTTTAATATTGGAGAATTTATATTCTAGGCCTCACACACTGGTTTATTTCGATGTTTATTTGATCTTCCTTGACGTAGTTTTTCCTTTCAAATTCACGATTTACACATAGAGTTAGAAAACTTATTCAGTTGCATTTGAAACTTAGTACTTAATGAAAAATTAAAGTTTCCAATAATCCTTTATTCTTTCTCTAAAAGTCCCTTATTATTTTTTTTGTATAGACTCTTAATTAAAATTACTATTTGTGAAATCTACTATTTGTTGAGTAAAATACGGAAATCGAATTTTGAGATTAAATTTGGACCCAACACTCTTAACTTGATCAAACTTTTACTTTTTATGAACTGATTCGCAACACCATTAAATTCTTGATAAATTTCTCCTTGCTTTTGAACCTGAAGTGATTTATAATTTCAGCATTTTGAAAGTTCTTGATTTAAAGAACATAATCATAAATTTTCCTCGAATTCTGTAAAGAATTAAATAACTAAAATAGTCATTAATGTTCAGGATTATTTTGTTTTTCAAGACTCGCTAAACAAAAAAATTACAAACAAACCAAAGAAGTATCAAAAATATTTCAAAATGCTTTAAACAGGTTTCCTAAAATGTTTTTCTTAAATCTTCAATAATTATTTGGTGTTGTCGTAGGGGGAGAATCCCATCACTATTATCTCCGTTGGGCAACTTTCGCCGCTTTTCCTAAATTTATTTCATAGCATATTTTTTGATTTTGTATTTCAGAATAAATTTAGAACCAGGCTGATCGAGAGTTTGGAGTCGCGTGGCTAGAGAATTTACAACGATTTCATTCTAAACGAAATTTCTATTTCGAATCGAAAAGAAGTACCTGAAGATTTGGTGAATCATGGATAATACGGATGGAGATAATTTAAATTTGAGTTGTGGAGAAAATGATATAGGGGATGAATTGAAAATCGGAGCAGATGAAACTTATGATACACGAAGTGAAGTTTCTTCTAGTAGTTCAGACTCCGATTCCAGTGCACCCAGCATCAGTACTGTTTCCACAAAATCTTCGAGAGGGGACAATAAACGCAATCGAAAAAGTAAAGGAAAGAGAGCCAGGTCGAGAGACTCTAAATCTTCGAGTCCTGAAGCGAAGAGAGCTAGATCCAAAGACAGCAAGGGAGGATCCACTAAAAATTATGACTATTCAACGAAATTAAATTACTTGTTTAGAGATGCGAGGTTCGATATATTTCCGATTATTTATCTCGTCAGTGTTGGGTTCTTGATATTAATTAAAAACGTTCAAAATTCAATTCTATATTGAAACTTAAAAATTATTTGGTTTAAAACTTAATTTATTTAATCCTGAACAATAAATTTTAATGTGAACTACTTAAAGCATGAAAAATTGTAAATTGTTCAAATTAAATAATTTTAAACTAAAACTTATACTTTAGAAAGGTATATCCTCATAAAAATAGTTTTCACTTTTTAGACTGTATTAAATTTTCCTGAAGAAGATTCATAGGTTCAGGGGAATTGAAATGCTTTTTAAAGTTACTTCAAGCCTTATTATTTTAATTAAAATATTTTAGACTAATTATTCTAAGACCCACACACTTAGAAATTCTTATCTGATTTAATTTCTATCCAAGCATTCGGAATTTTGCTTTTATTTAAAATTTATTACATTGGATAATGCTTGGGTAGAATGTTTAAAAAAATTAATAAATGCACATTTCGAAGCTTTCTGTAACAGATTTTTTATCATCAAGTCCAACAACGCGGAGAATATAACTCTCTCAAAAGCAAAGGGAGTTTGGAGTACGTTGCCACAAAACGAAGCAAATTTGAATCAGGCTTATAGAGAATGTAGAAATGTGCTTCTAATTTTCTCTGTCAAAGAGTCAGGAAAGTTTGCTGGATTTGCAAGACTGAGTACTGAATCGAAAAGGGATGGAGCTGCTATTTCTTGGGTGCGTATTAATTTTAATTGTGAAAGAAAAAAACAATTTTGGAACATGCTAATCTTTTTTCTTTTATGAAATGTTTTAGGTTCTCCCTCCAGGATTATCAGCGAAAGCTCTTGGCGGAGTTTTTAAAGTTGACTGGGTTTGCAGAAAAGAGTTGCCTTTTACTTCTACCTTGGACCTCTACAATCCTTGGAATGATGGTAAACAAGTGAAAATTGGAAGGGATGGTCAGGAAATTGAGCCTCGTGTCGCTGAGGAATTGTGCAGATTATTTCCTGAGGATGAAGGTACATATAATTTGTATATGTTAATTTAAAAGTCTTTATAGCTTATTAGAAACATAAAATAGGAATTTTTATATTCGAGGAATTGAATACTTCTTTTAATAGGAATAGAAATGACTCCAATTTTGAGGAAGTCTAAAGAAGCTGGTAAAAATGTAACGAAGTCATTGCCGAGAAACTTTCGGGACAGGATGGCTGGAAATGGAGGTTCGAGGTTTCTGCGCACTCGAGGAAGAGGACGCCGATTGTTTCTTACGTCAAGATCAAGGTTGGCTTCCCTTGCTAGGGCTGGGCATTTACCAGATCACAGGGGAGGCTCCAGAGATCATCATCGATATCAGTCCTGGTTTGGAAGAGGAGATTCTCCCTATTCTAAGTAATTACTTATTCATCAACAAGTAGAAATTAATCCGGATTCTTTTATAAAAATGCTCTAATCATTCTGAAATTATTATAAATCAATCTGTTTCTTTATTTTCTAGAATGTACGGATCTGCAGGTATGGGAGTTGCAGCAGCAGCAGAAGCTTACGTTGCAGATTACATGCGTACAATGCAGCATCAGCTACCTCCTTTGCCCCCTTATGCTGCAGCCCATCCTTACGATGCTCTTCCTCCTCCGCCTCCACCTCCTCGATATTATGATGGGCTTCCTTTGCCCCCAGATTACACAGCTGCTACTTCCGCTTTAGAAAAGCGCAGCTATGAACGTAGCGTTGATGAGTTCCTATGGAGAACTACAGGTCATCGTAGTCGTCACAGCGACCATCGTTCATCTCGTGATCATCATCACCATCATCATCGGTACAGAGATCGCAGATAGAGCTCTGTCAATTTTTTTACTCCATTACTCCTTTCCACTGCGCGCAATCTGTGAAAACTTTTAGTGATTTTAATAATCGACTTTTATACGTGTTAGACCAGAGAATCAGTATAATTTCTAATTGTTGATAGAATTCTGATTTGTATTGATTAATATCCGATCTCGTGACTTTGTGGCGTTCGAGCTCCTTGAAATAACTATATATCCTAAAGCAAGTTCACTTTAAGTACCTTTAGAAACTACCTTTAACAGATTCCGAGTTCACCGCTTTTGTGAATTGTCTGAGGTATACAGTTTTTATTATCTGAAACACGTATTTAGATATTGAAATGTGATGACGTATGAAGAAAAAAAAGATTACACGAAACATTTGTAGATATATACAATTATACATAGTCCAGTTTGATTTTTTATTTGCGTAAACTGATTTAACGTAAGATTCAATCTTTTTTTTTACAACGATTTCTCACTAATTTGTGTTTCTGTATTTATTAATAAATATTACAGGCAATCAGTTCTTGTTCTACAACAAGATTTATTTCTCTCTGAGATCTTTTTATTTCTACATGAAGTTAGTAGTTGTATCAATAAATTATAAAAAAATACTCTGTTTAATGCCTTGTAAAATAAGCTTTTACTTAATAATTATTATTACATAGAATAAATTGATTATGATAACAAAAGGGTATGATCATCTTTTAAAAGATAAGTTTTATCTCATGGTACTTCTCCGCCTACGGTTTCGACTTTTAAACGGATGCATACAATCTTCATTCTGTAACTATCTTCGGTGAACATCACAATGATGCTTTTGGGAACGTATTTTAAACATTTTTCTCTATTTTTATTTCTAGGAATTACAATTGTTTTGATTTATATTATAACGCAGAATAATTTCGAGAACGTGATACCCGATTTAAAAGAAACGACACCAATGATAAATAAAAATTCAGAGAAAATCAGAAATCGGAAAATCAAACTTGAGGTATGTAATTTCATTAAAATTCTCAATAAAGTTCGAAATAATACATGAACTACTTTGCAGACATATTGTGAAACATGAAATTATTTTAGAAAAAAGGTCTTTTTAATATTATTCAGGATATTTGTGCTCGAAACAATTTTACTAGTTCATTGAAGAGGACCAATTTTTTATATAACTCTGATCATAAAGCAGTTTATTGTTGGATTCGAAAAGTGGCTTCAACAAGTTTTACGAAGATATTTTCTGACATGAAAAATCGGCACGTTACTGACCAATTTTATAGGTAAATAATTTTTAATTTATCTTTAATTAATAAAATATATTAAATTGATAAAGAAGAATGAGTTTATGTTTTATAGGGAAGTGAAATTTTTAGCTCCAGAAACTGTTGAATTATTAAAGTCTTTAAATATCGATCGAAACACTTTCAAACTTTTGATTGTACGCCATCCATTTGAAAGACTCGTTTCTTCATATAGGTAATGATATTGAAAGATTTTTCAAAACTTTCAATTTTTAAAGTTCTTTTAATTGCAACCCAAAAATATTTTTCAGAGATCGAATAGAAGATAATTCAAAATTTACCGCTCAGTCATGGATATACGTTCCAAAAATATTTTATATAACAAGACGAGAACTATTTCATTCAAATTCAACGACAGGCAGCTCTTTTGGGAGGATGTTTTATCCCGATAGAAGGTTTTATTAAATTTATTTTTACAATTCTGTGCATTTTTTTAGATTTTAATACCATTTTTATTTTAGATTGAAACTGGTTCCAACGTTTGCAGAGTTTGTAACATATCTAATCCAAGAATCTCCTTCGAACTACGATCCACACTGGAATCAATATTACAACCATTGCTCATTATGCGAAATAAATTACGATGTTATTTTGAAATTGGAAAATTATACACGTGAGAAAATTGATTATATTTTTTGGAAACTAAATTTGACTGGAGAGAAGAAATATTTACCCAGTTTACAAAAATCACGCGGAGGTTCTACGGACTTTAATCGTACCTGTAAATATTTTAAAAATTTAACTCGTGAATCTGTATTTCAATTGTTCGAGAAATATAAAATTGATTTCGAGATATTTGACTACCAAATAGACAGCTACTTAGAATGTTTTAAGGATTCTATTACAAATTAATAGTAAAATAGTATAGGATGAAAAACTGAAAAGAGAATTTTTTGAACTATAAGTTGAAGAAATAAACCATTGTTTAAAAAATGAAACTATTTATTTAGTTTTTAATGATAGATCAGAAACGGTACATCAGAATGTACTTCAACGCACTTGAAAACAATGTGGAAAACTTTAGTGAATTAGTATTAGTCATTCAAATAATGAGTTGTTGATAGTAATTGCTAAAGGTTCCATTAAAAAACATTGATGCACAAGCAATGAAATACAGACATAAATATAAATTCCTATTAATACTAATGAAAAACAAATTAGATCAATTCTTTATACATATATATATAGTATAATATATCAAATTATTTGAATGACATTCCAGGAATTAATTATGCAGCTTTTTAATGAAAATTAAATATAAGAAAATAATTAGCTTGAACTGCTTACTCAATAAATTACTCCTTTTTAGTGACCACATTACTATAAGATAGCGTATATACATACACACGTGTGACAATGAAACGCGCTTAATTAGAAGATCTAGCTTTTTTAGGTGAGAATAAATTGTTGTCGGTATCGTCGTAGACGATTGAACATTCGTCGTCGGTTGAGAGTTTCTTTTTTTTGGAAGTAACGTTTTGGATTGTGGCAACATGTTGTAGGTCATCGTCGGAATCTCCGCTGTCGACTATACAAATTTCTTTCTCACCATGACCGTTTTTAACATCAATTTTGCGCTTTTTAATTGTGATTTCGTTCTCAATAATATCCGTCTTGCGTTTCTTGGCCACGTCGGCCTCTGAAATGATATCTGTATCCACAATTATAACTGCATCATCGTCCTCGATCTCCACCTAAAAATATTAAAAAGAAGGAATTCAATAGAGAGAGAAAGAGAGTTTAAGAAATTACCAGTGAATCTAAATAACTTTAAGGAATTTGAAGAGATTTTTATATTTCCGATAGTTTGAAGGATATGGATGCCTATTCTGAACACACACAAACATTCAGTTATAAATAAATAGATAAGTAGATAGATTTTCACCTGGCCATTGGAAGTGGATGGTTTCTCCTCATTTTCCGCTTTAGGTTTAAGACTCTCATCATCCGCAACTATGAGGAACTCGGGACTCTCACTCTTGATGGGTGGTTTCTCCCTATGGATGACTGTCACTGTTAGGGAATAATTCTGATGAAAGTCATCAACTTTGAGAATAGTACCATCCTTGATACCAATGTCCTCCAAAATCTTATCGTTATTCTGCTCAGTCTCGCCTTCTTCACTGCTTATAACAACCACACCTTTGCCGTCAATCATGACGTCTGGAGCTATCATATTCATCCTTCCCTTGAGAACAGATTCCTCCAACTCTTTCACAGTCATCTTTGTAGTGTCCGCTGCGAGAGTTGCCTGTGGCGTTGGTGCACAAACGTAACACTTCGGATTTGGCGGATTCACGAACTTTTCAGGTACCAGGAGTTGATTACGATGGTTCATCTTCAACCGCAAGTAAACGGACCAACAAGTTTTCAAGTTCTCTTGTAGGATACGGAATGCATGAAGTATTACGACTCCGGCGATTATCGCATTCGTCGTGGCTATTGCAGGAATTATGTTTCCTGCCATTGCTGTAAAACAGAAAGAGAAAAATAAGATCGAATCCTGTCATTTGGATACATCGAGATATTTCAACCAAATTATAATTTTACTGCAACTTACACTTGATATCGAAACGAGTTTTCTGAGCTATTCCAAAAATATAGGCTCGAATATTCGCACAAGAAGCTACAAAGTCCATGGCACTTTGATCATCCTTATCCCAAACAAGATGATCAGTTGGAGATTTTTCTTGACGAGTTGCCAATTCTTTGCTGAGGTTCTTAATTGCCTCGGCAAAAATCAGTCCGCACTTTGCAATACTCCACCGCTGTTGATCCTTCAATCCTGGATCGCAGACGTCCTTGCTAGATCCAGGAACTGAAATTTTTTGTAAATATAGGTTTTAGACGTGGAAAAATGTGTTATATTGATAATAAATATATCTTTGATAAAATACCTCCGTCGGGAAGGTTGCACCATTCAAGTGGCGCAGGTGGTCTTCGATTTTTCCACAAATTATCCATACTCAGAAGATACTTGATATCATCGTGAAAGAGTTTTGTGAATAATTTCTCTGGATCATAACCACTTGCTTGAGCCCAGGTACGTGTCGAAATTCGCTCTATATTCCCCTTCTCATTTGAATTTGTCTCCATCGCACCTTCTCCAGCGGTTCCTGAGAAATTGCAAAAATTAATAAAAGTTTAATAAAATGAAAATAAATGTGTGAGCATTTTTGAATTGATTGTTTACCAGCCGCTTCAGGGTCAGCTGTATCAGGTGAAACATCTTGATCTGGATCTTCTTCTCCAAACAATTGACTGAAAATTAACATTAATTTATCAACATTAAGACTTTTCTAATTGAAAACAGTATCAAAATTAAGTTTAAAATAAAATAATTTTAAAACATACTTGAAGAGATGTTTTGCCCAAACGATGCAGTGAATCGGTTCATTGGGTGTATTGCGAATCGTGCAACCGGGAAAGGTCTTCTGTGCAGCTTTCGGAGTACATTCATAGCACTGACTGAATCCTTTCTTTATAAGTTCTACTTGACCTTCGTATCCGGCAGTTCCAGATTCAATTAGCGGAATATCCGCAGCCAAACACATTCGATTTACATGGTTTCTGGCTGCTCTATTATCCAGCGCGTTCATAACCAGGGAGAATTTTTTGAAAAACGATAATCCATACTCAGCCCTGTTAAATACATTTATCAATGCTGACGATCAATATTATAAAATACAAAATATATTATTTAATCTAAGTGAAACAAAGCTTCAGTTACATATAAAATGAGTCTTGAAGCTAAAACATGAAGTACGTGACAAATTTAAATAAAATAAACTCTAAAGAATTACAGAGTCTAATGAGAAGTTATTTTTTGCAAATTGTAAACAACTGCAAAGAAACTAATCAGATTTATTTCTCTGTAAGTATATAAACTATTTGTAGCAAAATATAAGTGTATGCAATTTGGCTAATACGAATAAATAGTACTTACGATGTAATGCTATCATGGTAATGAACTATTTTGGCATCGGGATTAAAAGTCAAAGCAGTTTCACGTGCAACCGCTGCTTTAGATTTCCCAACGTGCTGTTTTTGAAAAAGAAACTGCCTGTTCAAGTTGCTAACATCGATTGTGTCTAAATCAATCTGAAATGATATCAACATCTGTTACAAATAAGCTACTTATTTAATCTAATTTTTTCTACATAATTCTGCCAATTATGCAAATTCTAATGAAATTATTCTTTTCTAATTTGATGCCGTGCGCCGTGCATTTTAGGTAATCTTAGCGACAAAGCGTCACAACTTTAAATGAAAGTGGGGTTATGTTAACAGAAGCGTAAAGAAAACCTTGAAATCTCGTATACTTTACTTACAATTTCGATATTCGAGAATCCAGACAACACAAGATTTTTCAGAATTTCACATCCAATCCCACCGGCACCCACAACGAGTACTTTGCTTTTAATTATCGCACTTTGCAAATTTTCACCGAAAACACCGTCAACAGTCGCAGCCATTTTTGCAGAGATAATGATTCTGAGAATTGAGTCTTAACCTGACTCGCGTTCGCGTCTCGACCTGTCTCGACAGTCGACTCTCACACTCTCTCAAAGTCTCACCACTCTCGCACTGATGTCACTGATGACTGTTGATGACCAACTGTGACCAACTGATGACTGAGGACTCTGAACTTGAAGCATGGAGAATAGACAGACTTGAGCTGGACTTGAGCATCTCTGCTTGAGAAAGCTGCGTACAGCGGAAGCGGAAGTATATCAGTGATGGTAGCATTGCGCATGCGTTAGGACAGCCTAATTATTGGTCACAAATTTACATTTTTGGCGTGGGATTTAAAAGTTATAATAAATAAAATTGTCATAATTAAAATAAATAATTATTCGAAATTGCGCAAAAAATGAAATACATTTTTAGTGAAATATAAGTCTTAATGTCTAAAATTGAAATAAAATAAACTGTGTTTATAGCTTATTAGTACATTCATACAAATTTTGAAAGAAGAAATCTCGGATTGCTAGGGGTTTCTTGTATTATAAAATTTGGCGGTAATTAATAATATTAAAACACAAGAACGATACCTACATTTGATTAGTTCGTGTGCAATCAATTAGAATTTGACTTACGTAGTCTTGAAGAGAGTGTGTATCAGTTGCTGGTTGGCTCAAATGGTTAAATATTTAGAAGTTTGAAAATTTTCTGAAAATACGTTGGAATCAGTTGGAATAGAATACATCCTCGAACGTGGAACTTGAGAGTGCGTCAACAGCATAAACAATTTTTTGTCTTTGTGATGATTAGTTTATTCGACTTGTGCGTGTTAAACAGATAATAGAGACAACGTAATTCGGTCCAGACTTTGTGCTCTTACCATTTCAACACCAATCGTCTCAAAATCATGTTCATATAGTGTCGATGTTTTTTTAGGAATTTCGTGTCGAATTTTTTATAAAGGCTATTAAAAATTAGATTCGCGATTTTATGTTAGGTTATGTTTGTTCGTCACAGTGTCTTGTTTTTGCGGCTTTTGCTGAGTACGCTGAGTACTGTCTGATGGTACTGTTGAGTTCTGGTTGAGTGTACGTTGAGTGGGTTGATCGAGTGCATCCAAGCAGAATTTGACTACGTTAGTCTTGAAGAGAGTATTTATCGGTTGCTGATTGGCTCAAATGCTATATATTCTTGGAAGTTTAAAAATTTTCTGAAAATACGTTGGAATGAAATGCGCTAGCTTCCATCATCATCACTATACTGTTTTGTGAATCTTGGAGGTCACGGCTGTAATATTTATTTACATTCTGTGGGACGTGAGAGTGCGTCGATAGGATAAACAATATGTTTTACGTTTGTGATAATTAAGTAATTTGACTTGGGCGTGTAAATAGACAATCGCTAATATCTCTGTATATAGTATTCGCAATGTTTATATACATTCTAGGATTTTGGAGTGTGGCGATAGAATAAATAGTCATTCGCGTTTGGTACGGTGATTAGACTTGCGTACGTGTTAAATAGAAAATCGCTAATATATTTATATTATTTTGCTTTTTAATATTTTTGCGTAAGACGAGGAATTCAAAATTAACCTAAAAATTTGATTTCTTAATTTTACTGATTTTACTTAATAAATATTAAAATTAGATATTTTTCACTCTGTACTCCTAATTAAATTATATTTAAAAAATGAGAAGTTATACAGAGGGAAAAAATGTTTAATTAGAATATTTATTAAATAAAGTGAAAAAATCGAATTTGAGATTAAGGCTGGATTGGATTTTCTTTAGATCCATTAATTTCTAATCCATTTTTATTAGTGCTTTATTCTTGTTAAATCTGGTTTTACTGACACGAAGCCATATAGGTTGTAATTGCTATTATAATAGTATAAGAGTAATGTGTTATATTCTTTTATGTTTTCAGATAAATCTCTCGGAGTGAAAAATTCAGTATTTTCCCGTGTGCCGAGGGCAAATATTTGTGTAATGTTTTGTTGCACGATATACTTATGGAAGGATTTTGAATTTCCTTAATTTTGAAAATAAACATACCCAGGACAATGGGTAATTATTTTCTATTTTTACAATTCTTATAACCCTAAGTTAAAAATGTTATTTGTTAAACAATATAAGCTATAAACAATATTAAGATAAAAATTCTCATAAAACATTAATTATATTTATTAATTAAATCAAATTTGAAAAAAAGTTGGTAAAATGCATGAATAACTTTAAGCAGTGAATATTATCAATTAATATTAATGTTTTGCTTACAGTTTTATTTACTGCTTTGTTTCAAGTATAATATGTATTATGTTTCTGAACATTAGAGGTTTTCAATACTACTTTCTTTTATTGACGTCTTAAAATTTTCTTAAATAAGTTCTAAAATACTTTTTTGATTTCATACGCCCATACGCCTAATTCTAATTTTTTCTCTCAATATTGTATCTAATCAGCTTTAACCTTTGTGGGTTTTTTAAAAGATATAATCGTTCTGTAGTTTCTTTTTTTTTAGATTCTTGTATAAAAGTAAGATTTCAATTAAATTGCTTATCTTTTTCATCTAATCGAGGGAGTTCAAAATCTATTATTTACTGCTCGTACAGTTCAAATACGCGACTTGCGGATGTGTGGAGGGTGAATGAAGTTTTATTTCCTCCTCTCTTCATCATGTTGGGAACGAAATGTTCAAACCAACACGAAGAGCGGTTGTAATTACTCAATCGTAGATCTCATAGTGACCGCTGATGAGAACCAATGAGTGGACAAGTTTTGTAATTTTTGTAATTTTTTGTCTTTAGTAGCTTATAAATAACTATTTAATTATAAATCAAAATCGAGATACCAAGAAAAGAGGGGATAATTTACGCCTCAAAGGAAGTTAAATACCATTGATGAATGGTACTATGTAATATTCTTTAGCAGCGCTTTTCGTTTGAAACGCTGAAATCCCGAGTATACAATTTTAAAAATTTTTCTGGAAATAGATTGATATATTTTTGAGTAATATCAAAGTTGTTTTTCCTTCAAGACAAGTTAATAGTTAATTTTAAAGAAGAAATTTTTTAGTAGAATTCAATTTATTTTTAAAGCTTACAATTTTTTATTTCTTTATGATTGACATTTTTTTTGGCAAGCTGCTGCAGCAATACTTAAATTTATTATAGGCATTATTTATATTTAACTTACTAAAACAATTATTACAATTTGTAAAGTTAATTTTTTAATATGTAAATGCTAGAAAGGACCTGACACTTTTTTATGGACAATTATTATTACTATAGACACCCTGTTATTGGATTAAAATATCCATCTGAAAGACTTAGATTAGAATGTTACTAATGGTTTAACCTATGGAAATGTTTGCGTACACCGTTCTATTTTTTAATCAAGTAAGATACAAAATGTGTGAGAGTTTATATTTGTGTATTTGTCTTACTTGAAATTTTTTTTTAAATTCCTCTTTCGATATTTTGTCCTGGATTAAAGTGATATTCGCTCAGGATTCAATATTGTAAGTTGAACAAATTATCCTTCAACTTATAAAATTGTTCACCTGATATAAATATGACTAGTGTAATATGTATACTATATATTCGATAATTATGTTAAATATTTTTAATATTTAATATTTATTTATATATTTCCACGCTAGTCTCTATGATGATTGCAATTTCCTTCTCTACCTTTTCTCCTTCATATATGGTTTCTTTCGTTTCAGGATTTATTATTATTGACTTTTAGTCTACTTTTACGTTTAATGATATTAATATTTAATAATTTTTCTTTTTATATACATATTTTTGTTGTTTCAGAAACATTTAATAAATTTTAATTGCCTTTGTCTAGGCTTGTGTTTTGATTGTTTGATGTACTTATTGTTATACAGATAACCAGATAAGTATATTTTCATTATTGTAATTATCGCGATGAATTTTCAAATAATTAAAAATTACTAATTATCCTTATTATTTTTGTAGAGTATATGGTATATAAATGTAAAGTAAAGTTAAACATTTACATATTTACATATTTCACATATTTTCATCAAGAGAACATGAATTCTTAAATTTTCTGATGTTTATTTTTTTGCAGAAAGAAGTAATATATATATTCTTCTAACAATGTCATGCATAACCAATAAAATAAATTGCATTATTTTTCCTTCATTGCTATTTTATAATCTTTTTTATGTCAACAAATGTTACCAATAATAAATAGTACATAAATAATATTTCAATAAGGTGTATATATTTATTTTAAAGTCAAATTTAGTATAGGTAAATTGTGTATAGTCTCGCTAATTTTTAATGTTTAATTTGGTTAAAGGAATACTAAATTTCTGATTATTTAAATTATACAGTACCTCGACAGAATATTTTTTTTCAACTATCTTTGAAAAATATTAGAATGAGGAATTTTTCAGCATTATAGTAATTGTTTGGAAAAATTATTTTCCCTCTTATATGGTTCGTCGTTTTTCTCTCATTTTGGCTACTTATATATTCTTTTCGTTTCTTAATGGTTTTATTTCCTTTTCTGAGTTTTTAAATTTCGGTCTAAGGGAGAGGGAGTGGTGAAAAGATGGAAACAGCACGGAGGGGAAGTTTATTTTCGAAGTAGACCCTCTAAATGAAAATAGCCTTAACTGCGGTCAAAACTCACTTTTTCATATCTAAAATAAAATTCATAAAAATTCTTTTTTCTAAGTTAGGTTTGTAACATTTGTTACATATATCGTATTTCAAAACGCATGTTTGTAAACCTATTTAGAAAGAAGAGCTTTTATGAATTTTATTACAGATACGAAAAAGTGAAAGGTGATCTATCCAAATTGTATCATGTGCGCATCAATAAATAATGGCGGTTTTTTTGAATCTCTGAATAAATACTACTAGTGATGGGGAGGGTCACGAGATAAGGGGAAGGTTCTATTGCATATATAAGTTTGAAAAATTTTCAGGAATTTTCAAGGGATATTCAAATAATAATCACATAAAACAATATTCACTACGGAAATCAAATTGCTTTCATTTCACAAAATCATTTCCAACTAAAATACATTATTTCTTTTTAAAAAAATATATATAATCAAATCCTCTATTTAAAACAAAATTTATTAATCTCAAATTATATTTTTCTTTCGATTTTTCATCAGAAATAAAGTAAGACCCGAAATAAATGCGCGCGCAGAAATCAATGTGATATTTTCAAAGCATGCGCTGGATGTTCTGTTTGGAAGGAACTGCACTCGACGCTCCCTTGCAATTTGCTGGGTTGAGTGAAATAAATTTGTGTTAAATATTTGAAAATAATCAAAAAAAATCGTGCTGATAAGCTCGATTAATCGGGGCGCGACTAAAAAGTGTCTCGAGCGCTAGGCGCATTTAATTTTTCACTTCGAAATGAAGTAATTAGGTGGCAATTTTAACAAAATAATATAAGTGTAATAAAAAAAAAATAGTGAATAGGAAGAGCCCGGGACTTTATACTCTCAACATGGATGAAAATTTGAGTCGTGGCTACGTGCAACTTGGAAAGGCGAGGGGAATGAATGAATTAAAAATAAATGATGGATTTACTCATCTTTCGCCGCCTGTCGACAAGTTTAATTTTATTTACTTTGCACTTGTATTTGCCGGCGTTGGATTTCTCATGCCGTATAATAGGTGATTTTTCACATTTACCTAACTGTTTATTATTTCAAAATTTATTTATGAAAAGTTACTTTATTTTAATAGAATATTTTATTTGGATAGAGAAATAATTTCTATGGAATGGATCAAAGCTTTATTGCATTTAAAAGTTTTTGTATTGCTTGTAATGAGAAATAAGTATCATCTACACGGATATGTGTAACATACTGTGGCTAATTTAATTATCATAAGAAAGCTCATTTATTTGATAAACCTGAAAAAATAGAACATTTATTGATTTTTGTTGCTTATTTATTTATTTATTCATAAAATTTTATGCTTCTCTAAATATGTACATTTTTTATACTGTTATTTAAATATGTCGAAATATTGACTTCTAAATCACTACAATGTATTTAAACATTTTTTATAAGATTTCATTTGACTTTAAACGATTCTTAGAAATCCGGAAATATGAAAAAAGAATGCGTTTTAAGAATTACAAAACATGAACATTTTTTCGAGTTATTTAAATTGGATGTTAGGGTTAATTTCCTAAGATAACAAAATAATTATTTATGCTACTTTTATGAATAATGTCATTTTTTAAATTTAGCTTTGTCATCGCCGTGGATTATTTCCAAGCGAGGTACCCTGGAACGACAGTAATATTCGACATGTCTGTCGTCTATATTACTATGGCATTTTTTACAGTCTTCGCGAATAATATTCTCGTTGAGACCTTGTCCCTGAATACAAGGATAACGTTTGGTAAATTTATAATTTTAAATTTATATGTTTTATTCAAAAATATTTTCATGGAGAGTATTATAAATTTTTAAAATTAACAATACAAATTCTCTGAAATATTTTATAGAACCTAAAGTACAAATTTTTATTTTAGCTTCTATAGTATTACTACTCAAGTACTGTCTTTTATAAATAAGTTATTTTTTATTTAAATTTCAGGGTACTTAGTGTCTTTCGTGACACTGAATTTCGTGGTTATCTGTGAAATCTGGTGGGAACTTTTTGGGGTTGCGACCTCATATAATATCAATTTAATAGCTGTGGCTGTAGTTTCTCTAGGTTGCACAGGTATAGAGAATAATTCTCAATTATTACGAATGTATTGAATAAAATTGGTAATACATTTTAAGCAATATTCTCTTTTTGAGAAATGAAAAAAAAAATTTCAATTTTTAGTCCAACAATCGAGTTTTTACGGATATACTTCGATGCTCCCTAGTCGATACACTCAGGCAGTTATGGCTGGAGAAAGTAAGTAGCTTTTTGTAAATTTGTTGTTTAACATAATCTTACAAAAAAAAGTGTTAACTACTTTTTAATTTTGTTTAGGTACGGCTGGTTTTTGGGTATCAGTAAATCGGATATTAACCAAATCTATGGTGGACGATGAGCGTGGAAACACATCAATGTTTTTCATTCTCTCAATTTTAACGATCGTTATGTGCTTCGTGCTTCATCAAATGGTTCGAAAAACCGAATTTGTGCAATTCTATATTACTCTTTGCCAGGAGAGGAATAGAATCACCCTGGAACCAACTGAAGATGTTGGTTTAGTACGTTTTTATTCTGAATTGAAAACTGAGCAATTCTTGTTTTCGCTTTCGAATAAAATTGCAAGGAATACATTTTTAAATTAAATTTCAGATGGATCCTTTGGATCAAGTTGGTGATCCGATGAGGGGACAGTACGGAGTCTTGAAATTGCAAACTAGTCCCCTGGGAAATGATTCAGCCAGTGGAAGTGCTGATCTAGCAAATGGTAAATATACTTCATTAATATAAATTAAACAGAAAAAATATATTAAGAATTCATTTTTTATTGTAAATTCAGGTACAGGACAATATTCTGCATTTTCATTCAGTAATCCAGTTTATGAACCCAGTGCTCCATCGGGAAATCCTCCTGGAAGTGCTGGTCCAACGTATAAAGTTGAGGATGTAGTTGTAATGAGAGGAACTTACAGCAGCAGTCAAACTAGCAAACCTTGGTCTGGAATCAAAAGTGGGTGAAAAAAGAAAATTATATTATCATTATGGAAAAATGATTGAAAATAAATTTTATTTTACAGGGGGACTTCTTGCAAGATTAGAAGTGGCAAAACTGATTTTTCCGTACATGGCAAGCATTGGAGTAGCTTATTTTGTGACCTTATGTTTGTATCCTGGAATAGTGTCTGAGATTATTTCCTGCAAATTTGAATCTTGGATGCCAGTTATTTTAATGGCTGCATTCAATATAGCAGATCTGATTGGCAAGGTATTATCAACATCAAATTAGGAAGAATTAGTATAATTAACATAAATTAGTAGTTACACCTATTGTTGGCCAGCCAATACCTCTCCATAAAATTAACAGTAAATCGAATTACTTTTTTAATAAATCAGAAAAAATATGAGTATTTCATAAGATTTCAAGATAATTACAATTCAATACATTCAAATACATTTTCAGTGATTTTAAAAAAGTCTTCGGAACACACACCAGTTCTGCTTTATTAGATGTTTTAATTTTCAGATGCTGGCATCAATTCCTTATGAATGGACACGGACTCAATTACTGTACTTTTCAGTCGCTAGGGCAATTTTGATACCCCTTTTCCTGTTATGCGCGATACCAAGACGATCACCAATATTGGCTGGAGAAGGATATCCTCTATTATTTTCTCTTTTACTTGGCCTTACAAATGGCATTGTTGGAAGTGTTCCGATGATACAGGCTCCTAGTAAAGTTCCCGAAGAACATCGAGAACTTACAGGTATTTAAATACATAGTGAATGATTTATATTTAAGTCTAATTTATTATTATCTGTTAAAAAATAATTTTTGATATTATAATAGAAAGAAACTAAACAAAAATACCGACAGAATAAATATCAAATACACAAATGGACCGAAAATATCGTTAAATTAAAATAATTCATTCATTCATTCGATATTTTTATTTTTTAATTGTGAATTGTTTGTTAATTTGTGTATTCGGTATTTTTGGTTAATCCTGATATAAATGTATATATGTATATTAAAAAAAAATGATTTATAGGAAACATCATGACACTGTCCTACACAACTGGACTCACAGTGGGATCTCTCTTAGCTTACATGTTGGATGCATGTTTAGGTCCTCCAATCCAGGCAAAGCAAATTTGCTTCAAGCCAAGAAAAACAATCGCCACGGTTGGTAACGTTACTTTGAATATATTGACAAATGCAATTTCCTCGACAGTTTCCAGTGTCGAAAAAATCACGAGGCTTCCAAAAGTAAAAAGTACTGCAGCTACTTTAACCACCGTCCTAACGACTTCATTGGCTCTCAACAGTACCAGTGTTTTAAATAACGGGATCACTAATTTATCAACAGCTGCGTTGCCAAAAATCATTGCAAACGCTACTGCTACTATCAATAATACAATCCTTCATTAATTTTATTATTAATTTAATTATTAATAATTCAAGTATTTTATAAATTAAAAACAATTTTTTTCTATAAAACATCAAGTTTTTAAATAGAAAACAAATTTTTTTCTGTTTTGGACGTTTCTCTGCATTTAGGTTTCGTGTATAAACTTTGCTTTTCTATTAATTGTTACATTTTTATATGGAAAATGCTCAAAAAAAGTCACGAGCCGTCATTATATTTTAATAAGAAATTACCACTAGTTAAAAATGTTACGATAAGAAATTCTAAATCTACTGTTACATTAACGATTTTTTTCGAGACGAATTTTATTATTTATTATTTATTAATACAGTAGCGATTTAATTTGAATTTTGTGAAACTAATAAAAAATATCGAAAAAACAAACACTAAATAGACAACTTGACGAAAAATACAAAAACGACTTAAAACCTTTTTCGAGTACATCGGGTTCATTAAAATAATAACTTAATTAATTATTTAAATTAAAATCAATTGGCGAGTTTAAATTTCAGAAATTTAAGAATTTGGGAAAATTTAATGATTCATGTTTTTTATAATTTGGAAATTGTATTAATTCGTAAAAATTCGATTATAATTTGGTATTTTTATTTTTCGTCGATTTGTGTATTCGGTATTTATTTTTTCGGTATTTTTGGTTAGTCCCAGTTTTACAATAATTTCTTTAGAATATTAACTGAAATTAATTCAGTGGCATATAAACCCCTATAGAAAATTTAATTTCCAAAGCGTTGCTCAACAGTTTTCAATTATATAGAATACCTTAGGAATTAGTGACATTTTTATTCAAAATGCCATAAATTGATTTAATATAATTTATTAGATACTCATTTTCCCTCAAATATTTTATAAAAAAACTAATCTTACGAGCCTGAAATGGAAAATATGACGATTTAAGTTGCTACGAGAGATTATTCATTTTTAAATAATAAATAATAATAAATGAAACTAGCTGAGAATTCGATCTCGGGTGTTTACCTTTGCCTGTATTTATAATTGTTTAGTGTTTATTGATTTGATGAGCACTTAGCTTCTTCATTAAGATTAAATAGCAAAATTATTTGCTTCCTCATAGAAGCAAGTTTATGAAACCAGTTATAAAACTACAAAAAATATGTAAAATTCAGCAATATTTTGATAAACCCTTCTGATAGAATCAAGGTATTATAGGGTGGAATAAGTCTACACGTTCTCGAGATATGTTGGCATCGCAAAAAAGCGTGACACACAAACACACATACATTAATCTGAAAAATTTCGTAGAACTTCATACTAGATATATCCCACTTGAAATATATTCATAAAACCATTTTTTTATTTGGATATTTTCACTGTACAAAGCTTCCTTTATGAGGAAGCAAAATAAAAGAAATAAGCCTTTTAGTTAAGTTGTTTATCCTCTATATAGTAAACCCAGAGAATACTGAGTTGAATATTGTTAATTGTAATGGATAACGGGGATTGCTTGAAAAAAAGAATTAAAAAGCAGATACTACCTACTTTTTATCCTGTTATTGGACGTTCGTTGAAATTTGCTGTTTTAATTTATGGTCAATATATCTATTCGGTATTTTTAATTAGACCCAATATTCGTTATCATTTGCAAATTGAAAAAAAAAATATTTAAGAAATAATTTCTTATCTGTAGACAGTTTATTTATTTTTATATCAGTGGCCCATTAAAAAATATAAACCATCAGTTATTTTTCTGTTTTATAGCTTCATCTTAAAAAACCAGTTTCAAATCACTTTTTAGATACATAATCGTAAATCAAATTTTATTTTTTAGAAGGACATATCTCTTGTGTGTAGAAGGACATAATCAAATTTTGTATCGATAGAACATTTTAAGCCTTTTAGGAAGAGAGAATTTGCACGAAACAATTTTCCGAAAAAATAGTTTTGCTCTCAATTACAAACCTTTATTTCAACATATTGCAACTATTTTTTAAAAATATTTCAAGATTCAATTAACCTCCCTGGTGAAAGTTTCGAATTCATTCGGATTAAAACATTTTTTTGGATTTATTAGAACTGATCCATATTGAATTGAATTTCTCGAATACAGAGTTCAGAGTTACTCGGATTTATTCGGATAGAATTTTTGTTTTCGCCGGGCTTACTCATCTTTAACTATAGAGCGAACTTTTTTTTGGAAATATAAAATTCGTCTTGGATAGGAAATTTTAAATCTTGCAACTAGAATGAGAAATGATTAATAAAGATCTCGAAGTCTGATACTTACATTTCGAATCTCTAACTTGATAATGTCTAGAACGAATTTTTTTCCGAGTTTTCTCTAGAATTTACTACGAAAAATGTAAATTAAAATAAATAAATTTTTCAATTTAATTTTTTAATTTGATTCTTTTTTAAATCTCCAATCAATATACATTTTTTTCATAGACCCTATAACAAACTCGGAAAATTATTAAAAAAAAAAGACTGAGATATGTACGGAGTGAAATTTTTCTCAAAAAAATAGTAAAATTTCTAGGAAAATAACAACTAAATTAAGTTTTGACAAATGAAATTTTATTTCTTATAGTAATAATATTCATTTGGAAATGAACAATTCGAAAGATTTAAAATCTTGTAAGTAAATTATTTGTTATAGGAAATCATTCTTATTTGTTCGATCAGATTTTTTTCTCTGCATGTGATAAGATTTTATAAGACACCATAAAATAGTAAGGGGACAGTATAAGAATGGAGAGGGTAGTTAATTAAAGTAAATGAGCTATTGAAACCCAATTTAAGGACAAATAATAACTAAACGATACTTATACGTGTAAGTAAAATTAATTAAATGGCGAGTCGATTTGAATGTAGAAGATATGTTTTCTCGAGGTTGTGCTTAGATGAAAAAAAAGACAAAACGATGGAAAAATTCTTTTGTTGTACATTATATTTTTCATCGCAAGGCCCTACTTCCGAACATTGTACTAGGCGAGTGCGATACAAGTTTCCTGTCGAGAGAGAGAACCGCTTATTATAAAAATATTAATCGGCTTTCTCGATCTGTAACTAATTAATTTCGAAACTACAGCGATCTCCCTCGTATCGCATTTATCGATATGTACAAATATTAATAAATACATATATATATATATTATTTTATCTTATTATTCTTATGCAACTATATTTTTGTACCCTACTACCGCGCTCAGAGGAAACTTTTGCTGACAAATCATCGTTGTTTTATTGTTTGATAATTCTACTTAATTTTCTGCTCAATTTTGATTAACCATCTCAGAAAAAGTTTCCTCTTCATAAATAGATTTCATTTTAAATTCAACTAGGCGTAATCTACAATCAAGTTGGCAAACCAAACGCACCCGCAACGAATCTAATTCGCCCTTTCAATATAGACTGGTCCATACGTTTCTGTAAAAATATTCCTAATACGTTATTTTTTTTAGGAGAATAAAAGAGTAAATCTAGGTTTTAAAATAAAAAATATTTAACGTTATTTTCGGAACTTGTGGGAATAATAATTAATCAGAACATGTATATATTTTTTTGGACCAGTCTTTTCCTTTGTACTAATAATAAGATGGCCTCTAAAAATTTAAAAAACTTCACCCCAATGGTTTTGTTAAAAAGCAATGATTTTGGGGATGAGATTAAAAGATTTTTAAGGGCCACTTCTTATTTCTTGCAATTGTTTTGACACTTGTTAGTTACTAAATTTGATTATGCTCTGTTTTGAATACTGTTAAAATGCATTATGCATTTTCTACGTGATTTCGACGAGCTTAGGGTTGTTCTTTCTACATTCGAAGCTCTTTGGTGAATTTCAGCGCCGTTGGTTCTCATATTTATGGATGACTCGATTTCCAGAAATGGGAATCAGAATTAGGGTTTCTGAAATCAATTATCACCCTTTATCACAGTTCGACTTGTGTCATTTGATGCACCAATTTTCGTAATGATACTGTTATCATCAATTTGTCAAAAAGAGTCATTTAAGGTACTTTGCAGCCCAATCAGTCCGACCATGAAGTCCACCACTTGGTCTCGTGTTTATCATTCCACCGAATAAATTTGACTGAATATTTTTGTTCACTGTCTCTGAAAACCGAATTTTTTTGTTTAAATCTTACAGAATATTGATTCAAATTATATTGAAGAACATAAGAAAAAAGTGAGCGAAGAATTTCAGAATTCGGTGGGCTAATTACAATGTTTTATGGAAATATCAATAGAAAAAGCAGTTATTGATCATTTTTGTTTGAAAATGCGCAAGAAACATGTGAACTAGTATTTAGGGCCGACAATAGTCAGACATACGTTTAGATAAAACAAACAGGCATTAAAGTGCGTAGTCAAACAATTTAATGTAATTTTGAAGAGATTTCACAAGATTTCAAAACACTTGAATAAATATATAAAAGAATTTTTAAGTGAATTTAAAGAGACTTTAAAGGAACTAATGTGATTTTAAGAGATTTCAAAAGAATTTAAAAATATCAAAAGATTTTCAAGTAATTTCAAAATATAATACATTCAAAAAATGTATTCCAATCTGTTAACTCTAGGAATCTTCTGAATGAAAGAAAAATGAATGAAAATTGATCTCTTGAAATCTCTTGAAATGCCATCACCTAAAATGTTTACAAATATTTGAAATCTTTGGAGTGCTTTGAAATAATTAGAAACATCTGGAGATATTTTGAAATTTCTTGAAATTTTTCAAAATATTTTTGAACCCCCATTTTATATCTTTGAAATTATATACTCACTTCGAGACTTTCATAAGTTAAAATAATACAATAGAAGATACAGCAAGTATTAGTCAGCCAAGGTGTGTAATAAAAATTTAAATGTCCATAAAATACTAGTATTTGTAAGCAATTTTGGTCAGACAGAAATGCAAATGAGTGTAAGTAGTAATGTCCAGTATCGACTAGACAATACATTCTGATTGAAAAAAGTAGATTCATACAGTGTTATCCAGACATTGCTTTTTAATAAAAACCACTGGGTGCTCTTACAATTGTATTTTTTGCACTCATAGAAGAAAATTATATGTATTTTCGGCTTACCAACTTACAGGAATTAAAGCAATGAAACATTTATTGAAGCCATGCTATGAGATTAATTTTTTACTGTATGGTAATTAATCTGCTCCGCTTATAGAAATTAAATGCGCAAGATAAAAAAAAATAAAGTAATATATATTCTTCCGTGGACCATTTCCAATAATACAACCCTCTTAAAAAGTAAAGAAGCGTGCAAAGAGGAATATTATCAAGCCACTCTAAGAACTCACTGATGTTCTGAGTACCGTAGACGCTAGCATAAGGAATCTTGGTAGTTTGCTCAGCAATATATCGATTTCTTGCGATATAATGTTGCCTCGTTTGGTTCTCCAAACTATTTCTAGGCGTCCAAAATGATTCCGTGAACTCTTCGATTTTTTCCGTCGTAGGTGAACGAACTAATCCTCCATTTAACAAAATCCTCGATCGATTCGAATCGGTATCCCCATTCCTGAAAAACCCAAACAAAAACTTTATTACAACCAAAAAAGCACAATATTGTTAAATTGGCGTATTATTTTATTATTGCTTCATACAAAAAGGTATAATATAACTTTTCACAGATATAATAAATGGACAACAAAGCGCTGTAAAGTGTTATCGCAAATACAGCATACCAAATTGTCAATTTTTCGCCTTTGAACAAAATGCGATGCAATATATCAAAAATCACAGGAGAGAATTTGATTCCCACATGCATTAATTTAGTATTCGAAATAATCGTGAGCCATTCACCGATCATTTCCCCCCAAGAATTTTCAATAAACTCTCCCAAAAATTGATCACAAACTCTTGAAATTCCAAAAAATCTTCCCCAGGATGATTTACAAGGAAACTTGACCAGAATTTTGATTGTATTAAATCTAACACCAGGATCTGTAAGCAGCCAATAAATGCATTTTCCAATCAGGAAATAACTATAGACAATAATACTGAGTATTTTGAAAATTTCATTGATTACGTAGAGCAAGAGGAATATCAGAAAGAACAGAAGTTCCCTAATGTTTATTAAGCTCTCCGAAATATTAATTTCGATGGTCTTAAAGGAAAGTTGCATTTTTTCAAGGAACATATTTAGACCTAGAACGTCGAGGATGTCAGTTAGATCTTGCATAATGAAGATGGTGCTTCCTTTCAGAATCACTATGAACCTTCCGAGGTAAGGAGCATTTTGCATAATCTGGAGGATCGATAGCAAGGGTGACATGATAATTTCAAGGCTTTTCCACGTGTAGGATGATCGTTTTTTTAAATTGAGGGTAATCAGCCAATTGTCAGTTTGAGTGAAAATTTGCCTGTGGAGGTTCTCTTGGCCAAAAACGCAGCAGGCGAGCAGGTAACCAAGGATGAATGTCAGGTTGGTGGCGAGAATTGGCTTGAGAAATGTGGGAAAGTGTTGGTACCTGGAAGACAAATTCGTGCTCTGGCCAGCGACGTACCGAGCGACGCTGAGATAATGTTGCTTTGCTGAGACTTTTCTGGCACTTTTGAGGTTGTTCTGGCTTTGGTTGTTCCAGTTGTTGGGATGAGGCTCGTCCCAAGCCGGCAGGGACCAGTTGGCATTGGTTTGTTTCTGATTTTCGATGGTATAGCTGCTATTCCAGTTGGCACGGTTTTCCTTGTAGACACGATCAGGTACAAGTTTCGTGTTGGAATTGTCCGGGATGATCTTGCTCCTGATGCGTGAACAACAACGAATACTGAGCATCGCGAAATCGGATTTAACCGACGATTGGTTAGTAGAAGTATGTAGTATGTAGAATTAAACTTAAGGTGTAACGCACCCCAGGAGATCCGCAAAGTCGTCGTCGTCGTCGTCCCATTTCGGATTGTTCTCACGTTTTCGACTGTTGTGGTTCAGAAGTGGCAGGACTGGTTGCTGCTGAGGTAGAGACATGTTGTCCTGAACTCTATAATAGGTAAAAGGGGTCTCATGAAGAAGAAATAAAAAATTGGTACGAGTACTAATGATCTAGAAAAGAGGTTTTGAAAACATATTCAAAATATTAATGGCATGAAATATTTTAGAAGCAAATGCAGATAATTTTATCCGCGGTGAATGTACAGAGCACATGCAGATGTATGTATAGGTAAAATTAATCAGAGATTGATTATCTTACACACATATAGTTATCCAATTGAGATCTATAAACATTATAATTATGTCGAATTTTTTAGTAATTATTATAAATTAAAATTCTTTTTATCGAAGCAACTCAATTCCCGTAAAATTGGTAGATGATCATTACATGTTTTATTAATACATAGTACATATATATGTATAATTACCTGCAATGAATCATGCTGCTACCGTCTTGAGGATTATAATTATGAAGGTGAATTGGTGGTGGTAGGTTGACTTTATTCATTACAAGTTCACGTTGAGATCCTACCCCAATTTTTTTACTGCTAACTACTCGGGAACCACCAACTTGAAAATATGGGTACCTAAAAATGTATAATTAAAAAATTGGGTATTAAAATTGAAAATTCTTTTCCGAAATTTTAATATAATTAAACAATTAATTTACCTAAGTGATTGTTGTGCTGTGGGCCTTTTGATAGGATTCCACTGTAGCATATCTTCCATAAAAATCACAGCTGGTTCACTTGCATTCGGTATGAGAACACCAAGAGAAGTGCGACTAAAATTCGGAAATTTAAAATTCATCGCAGCGGACAGCTGGTAACCTTCCGGCCAGTCATTCTTATCGGGAGTGCCGATAACAGAGCATATTTTAAATATCTCATCAATCTCACTTTTCCCAGGAAACAATGGCCTGAAGGTGTAAAGCTCTGCCATTATGCAACCAACTGCCCAAATATCGATAGGGCTATTGTATGTCGTTGAGTGTAAAAGTACTTCTGGCGCCCTATACCTATATTGTAGAATGCATATAGTGGAAATAAAAATAGATAAATCACATAATGTATATAATGTACATAAACTATAATTTAAAGTAAACAACGTAATTAATACATAACGTAAGGTATATATACTTGATATAACCAATTCATATAAGATTGTTCTAAGCATTGATGTAGAAGTAACGAGAATTAGCAATGGAAAAAGACTATAATATACTCTATAAAATATATACGCATCGCTTATTAAATCTGCAGTCAATGTACTGGAGAGACTATAAGAAGGCTTCTTTTAAATCATAGTTCATACTTAACAGCGGACATAAAAGATGAATCTGGGTCGCTCTATTTGCATGTCGTCGGGTGAAAAGTGCTATCAATGTAGAACAAACAAATCGATGGTACTTACCATCTGGTTGACACGTAATCCGTGTAAGGAGGTCTGGATCGAATTTCTCTAGCTAGACCAAAATCAGCGATTTTTACTAATTCAGGTCCCATACAAAGGAGATTTTCTGGTTTCATGTCTCGGTGAAAGAAACCGTGTTTGTGCATAAATGCTAGGCCTTGCAGTACTTGGTACACCATATTTCTAATCATTGGTTCGGGGAAGAGCTTATCCCTGTAAATTTTCACAACATATTTTATAATCACTTTAATTACTTCAATTATTGATTTTAGTATAACAAAGATAGGAGATTTCTTCAATTACGAACCTTTCTTTCATTAACTGGTATAGATTTTCCTTCATGTATTCAAAGACGAAATATAAAACATCATTCTCTCTTATTACTTCCTTTAACTTCACGACATTTGCGTGACTGAGTTTCTTCAGCGACTGTCTCATAGAAAACCAATTTAATTTTCGCTTACCAAAATAAGATTGTTTAAAAACTATTTTGAAATTTTCAATTTAATATTAATAATAAAATCGTACTTTATTAATTTAAAAAATTGTATTTAAAAAGTATATACAGTAGTTTAACTTAATAAATCACCTTGACTTCTCTGAGGTTCATAGCCTCTTCCCAGGAATAATATTTCCTCTTCATTCTTTTTATCGCGACCTTCTCGCCGGTATCAATACGTTCACCGAGAACAACTGAACCAAATGTACCATCGCCCAGTTGATTCAAGGTTATATATCGGTTCATCTTCATTTGATCTTCATTTGATCTTCATTCCAAACACCAAACCCTCTTATTATTTATTCACGCCCTTCTGGAATTCGACTTTGCTTCAGGCAACATACTGCTTAAATTACTGTAATTAATAAGGCATGAAAAATTATTTAAATATCTATAATTTACTAAAAATTGTAATACAAGTCTTATTATAAATTGTTATTACTATACAGATATATTCAAAAGCAGATGATTTGAATCGTAGATGATTATCTTTGAAGATGGATTATTTTATAAGCAGGTCAGGGTAAACACGACTCATGCTGAACTTGTTTTATGGTTAATCTTTTATTGATTATTTAATGCGTGAAACTTGATAGCAGGTGGTTGCTAATACGCATTGAGGAGGCGTTAACTTACTTCTGTAAATACTAGAAAATTTATGAATACAAACTTTATTGGTCAATAAATTCATATGGTGCGTGGATTTGAATTGTCATTTCAATTTCTATAAAGGCGAAACACGTGCGCTCAACCTTGCGCTCAGTTTCCTGTTTACTGTATAGTATAATGAGTATAATATATAGTATAAACATATCATATATATTCAATAAACCTAACCTCTTATTTTAAGTCATTACACCTTATCAGTCAGCAAGAACTAAAACACCAGCTTTCCACTGTAATAACTGTAATATATGTTACGCTCTTTTCGCTGATTGCATGATTCTCATGAATGAAAAATATTGTGGAAAGCATCATCTTGATAAATGATAAGATATATTATTCTTCCATGATTTGATATTTTTAAATCGAATACTGGATATTAAAATGAGTGTTTTAGCCTTTGACTTCAGTGAACGTTTCAGGTGTACCACAATTTCCTTATAGTACTTTTCCCTAAAATAAGTCTCCAAGAGAAATTGGTACATAAAAAAATTCTATTGCCGCGAATAAATTGCTAGTGACCTTTATGTTTTAATATCCAAGGCACTGCGGAACTTCAATATGATGTATTGATTTGAGAGACTGGTTTATGATAAATTTACAAGTTTCTATATGTATAGCCTTCAATAAGGTTTCAAGAGCTTCTTTGAATCCGACATTTATAAATATAAAAATTAATAATAGCCTTACTCAAAGAAAATATTCTTAGAAGTTATCCTTTCTTTGTCCTCGAATTTTCGAAGAAACTTTATTACATAGTTTTATGAAAGAAACCAAATAAAATCTCGAACACGACACATAAAAATAAAAACAAAACACAAAATTGCCAGACGTCATGAACAAATGGCATTTTATTGATTTAACTATTTCCGTAGATACAATGAACTGTTTCCCGGACATTTCAGAAAGTAGGAGTGAGTTTTCGACCCACACATATTTGAATTAAGATGCATGCATTTAGTGATCATGCAATTAACGTATTTTTATGAATAGACACATTTTATTTGAAAGTATAGAGTATATATTATATCGTTTTTATATTTAAACGACCAGGAAAAATATAGAATAGTATAGTATACATAGTTATAATTAAAAGTGTCCTTGAATTAGGGATGAAATATAGAAAAATGATTGAACTAAAATTTCTATGTCCATTTTACTCATAAAAGACAAACATTCTAAATTATGTATCTGTCATTAGGAGTCAGAATTCCCGTTTTCAAATTAGGGTTAATTAGGCTTAAATTATTCATGAAATGAAAGAAGGAGAAAGGCTCTTATAAAATTGATTGTATTGTAAATATTAAGCTTCTATCTATAATGTCTATATTTTAACAAAAGATATATGCAAAATTTGTCGTTTATTGAAAATGAAGGACGTTAATGAACAGCTAGAGCAGTTCATTGATCGATACCAATTTTCCTAATGATGTGAATATTACTCCCATTTTATAGCTTCTACGAAATATATTTAAATCATTAACAAACTTTCTGATTAAAAATTAAACTTTTTCAATTATGAATTACTAATTTCAGTGAGTTTAAAGAGATTTTGTTTAATTTTCGAGGGAATAACAATAGTTTTTAAACATTTAAAAAGAAGTCCAAGAATTTCGAGTGATAACAAAAAAAAAGGGCAAAGAGTCTTAACGAGAATTTTCGGAATATCAAAAGACTGAGAGATTAATACGATCAGATGTTTGTGGGGCTATCAAGAAGTTGTAAATTAATTTGTATTTCATGAAATTTTAAGGGATTAAAAAAAATTAAATCCTAGATATTTAAAAAAATGTTGGAAGCTATTCAACAATTTCAAAGGATTGAAAAAATTGTTAAATAATTTGATTGTAATGA
>JAUESI010000008.1:383709-409133 GCA_032275145.1 Synergus laeviventris | reverse complement strand
GTAATGATTTCGAGGAAATAAAAGAAATTTCATGGGTTTAATGGGATTTAAAAAAGTTTCTAAGAATATAAAGAGATTAAAATACAAAATTAAGAGATTTAAAAGAGTTTAAGAAATTTCACCGAATTTTAAGAGATTACAATTGAATTAAAAATGTTTCACGGGATTTGGAAATACAAATAAACGAATAGCTTTCTTAATTGTTTCTTGTATTTAATATCTCTTTAAACATTTTTTATTAAATTGTAATCCCTTAAAAAATTCGGTGAAATTTCTTAAACTCTTTTAAATCTCTTAATTTTATATTGTAATCTCTTTAAATTTTTAGAAACGTTTTAAATACCATTAAATTCATGAAATTTCTTTTTATCTGCTCGAAATCATTACAAATAAATATATATATATATATATATATATATATATATATTTACACGCAATTACGTTTGATTAAATAATATTGAAATAGAAATTCGCCAATTTGGGCCTATTAGCTCTAATTTTAATTCGTAGAAACTTGTTTGAATAAATTGTCCAAAAGTATTACTCACTTTGGTAAAATTAGTTAAACTGGGACACTGCGTATTGAGCTGAGGTCTCGAATTAGCATTTTCTTAAGTTTGCATGTTCCTAATCTCGTCCAGGCGAGACATGCGATAATATAGATTTTCTCTAGTCGTGGAATTTACTATCAAAGGAGTCCTTGCGTTCCTTCTATGAAAGTCGTAGAGTATACAATATACACATATAGGTATACAAAATATATATGTACATTCAAAATAGAATTTTCCGAGTTAATATAAGCAAGACTATAGGCAATTTAAATGGCAAGTTAAATACGAATCTTTTTACGACTGCAAAGGACGATGCAGACTTTAGATTCGCGTGACAAGGATTGAAAGCGCATCCCGAGCGCATCAACATCTTTAAAAATCGTATAATCGTAAATTATGGGAAATTAAAAATTTTAGATTTGCAATTTAAATGATTCGAATACAAATTTTTTGATTTTTGTTGTACTTAAATAATTGTGCATTTGTATTTTTTCAGCAAATAATGTTTTATTTTAATTTAAATATACGCAACTGTCATAACAAAATCTATGAAAAGTTTCTCGAATATTTTAGCATTCTGTTTCTTTATATTTTTTAAAACTTATGGATTATTTATAACTACAAATTTTTTGAATTTCCATGTGATACAATATATTGTACACTTATAAACAATAGGTTTATTGAATTTTGAAACTTCAAATGTCAAGGAAATATAATTTTTTACATTCTCATTTTACTATTAAAAGTATTATTTATGCAATCTATAATTAAATAAGATCTTTGTTTAACTCGTCGGACGATCTTTCAAAAGGTTTAAAAAGTAAATATTTATTTTTCACTCCAAAGTCGTTTATATCCACTTTAAGAATAAATTCGATTTTTGGACATAAAAGGAAGTGCAAAATTAATTCAGTAGTTTTAAAAAGTTCAAATAATTTACATACGAGTAGAAAATGTTGTTTGGGTAGAGTGTGTACCTTCGCCTTATACAGCTGTCACTTGTGAACTGGCAAGCTGGCAGCCATACTTTTTGTATCCATGACAACTAGTCGACAAACTGTTGAAATTAAAACCTCGTATCACGTCAGATGTCTGTATTTAAAAAGTGACTGATAAATATTGTAGGATATTTAAGGGTATTAATTTTTTCTTCTAACAATTATTTTTTTGAGGTTCGTTTATTGATAATTACTGCTAATTACAGCTTTAACTAATATTAATAATAGTAAATAATACTTCTTAAAATGAGAATAAAAGATAATTTAATTAAATTTTTATTTACTAAACTTAAATTTAATTTTTTTTTTTTTTACTCGAATCTCTTATATTTTTGCAATTTAAAAAAGCCGCCTTTTCATTCGCATGCGTGATGGAGATTATTTAAATTTGTGATCAAAATCGCAACTCTCGATAATAAAATCAATAATAAGGAAAATTAAATATGAAAGATGATAATGTATTATTTAAGCAATTTGATAGCCTAATTTAAATTTTATTTTTCTTAGTTACTAATTCATTACATTTTTATTTATTTTAGGGATTTTAGGTGATGTTTTCGCCAGCTGTCAAATGTAGCAGACAACTTGCGTGGACACTGAACCAACGTAAGGCGTAAAGCGTAATCAGCACTCATGACTCTGATGAGCACGTAAAGTTTGATTGTGGTTGTGTGGTTGATATTTATTGTGATATTTATCAATTTTTATTCAGTTCTCACTGAAGTAAAAATGGCACAAGAAAAGAAAAAAGTGAAACGAAAAGACGCACAAAAAGAAAAACTGATCATTGAAAAAACAAAACCTGAAGAAAATGATTCTAAGCCCGAAACCGAAATCGTCAAACCGTGAGTTTACAATATTTATATCTTTTTGAGTAAATTTGTAAGTTTTTAAATGTGTTATTAAACACGAACAATACTACATTCCTTTTTATAAATATTTTTATTTGATATATGAGCGTGATAATTAATTTTCCCTGTTATATAGATCCGGTCAAAAATTTAAGGTTAGAAAAGTGATCAGTCACATAAAAATATGCATAAAAACTTATCTTTCTATTAAAAAGCTTACCGTTTCAATAGACATGTAAAAATATAATTTCCTTATTATATTACTTCTATTATTTTCAATGAAATATTTATCTTTTTAAATAAATAATAACATCGCAAATAATGTTTTTCCATTTTTTTAAATTATCTTTTCCAGAAAATATGGACCATTGCTCACTTTTCCATACCAAAGAGTTTGGTCTCGGTGTATTATGATTTTTGCGGTTCTCTTCATTGTGTGGTACAATTCTAAAAGTGGGAAAGAAATCGCTTTAGCATTACAAAAAGACATTTTAATGAGTCGCACTCAGAATATCGAATGTTCGGTTAACTATAAAGCAGAAATGGATAAATATCCAGGCTGTTTACCAGAAAAATGTGCTAGAATTGTCACCGATAAATTAGTTTCAGGAACGGAAACTGATGTATTATTAAAATTAGCAACGAGTGGTTTAAATTTAGGAGGATCTGATGGGGGAGCTAGCATTCTTGATCTCCATACCGGAGCTTTGAGCAAAGGCACTGGATTTATTAATATTTATGAATTGGAGGCTGCGAGAAAAATTTTCAATAATGCAGACTTCGCTATTTATAAGTATGCTATTGCTGAATAAGTTTAAAATACTTTTAAGGATATGTATCACTTGTAAATCATAATTATTTAATTTTTTATCTTTAGAGTTGTGAAAACCAAAATACAACATGCAATAGCACATCATTTTGGAGTAGATTCAGATAAAATATACCTAACCAAACCAACATTCTTTTCCCGAATGACAAATGCTCCTGCCAAAACGATCCACGACGAATATTGGCATCCTCATGTAGATAAAGATACTTACGAATCATTCCATTATACATCGCTGTTATATTTAAGTGATTATAATAAGGAATTCAAAGGAGGTCGATTTGTGTTCATTGATAAAAATAGTGTCAATTCAACGATCGAGCCTAGAAAAGGTACGTAATTCCGACTTAAATCGTATAAAAAGCATAATATAATTAATGATTTAAAGTCATAATAAATAACTAATTCTCCTTAATTGTTTGCAGGGCGAGTTTCTATGTTTACATCTGGTGCTGAAAATTTGCACCTGGTAGAAAAAGTTACGTCCGGAACCCGATATGCTTTAACTGTTTCCTTCACCTGTGACAAGAAATTTGCCATTTCGGATCCAAGGTTTCCAGCCGATTCCAAACGCACTTGACTGATCAGATTTGCGTCCATTACTGCTGAAACAGTATAAGGAAAATAGATCGGTTTTATGAAGAGTCTGTGTTTCATAAATCTGGATTCTTCTATCCATGGTAAGATTATTTATTGTTTTAAGTTCATCATTTGATTGAGTTAAATTTGTACCTGTACAAAATAATTAATAAGTGTAAAAACTGCCACAAGTCATTCCAGTATTACATACAGGTTTAATTTTATCATTCGTGTACAGATTTAGTGTTAAATAAATTGTTTTTATGTACTCAAAGATTGCAAACCTTGATTCTAAAAAGAGAACCTAATTTTTAATAATGCTAACAACTGTGTTTCATTTCATAAATCAATTTTTTTCTTAGGAAATCTTTTTTTTTGCTTCAAAGAAGCTTTTAAGAATGCCGTTGTAATCATACCGACGAAGTCGAAAATCTTTATGCGTTTTCATTCAAATGTACGTAACTGTCTTAAAAATCTACGAAAAGTTTTTTTTAAGAACTTTTACGGGATTTTAACAAATTTTAACGGGTTTCGAAGGTTTACCTGAAATTTTCAGGAATTTCAAGACGTTTTCAGGAATTATACAAAAATGCACTTAATTGCTTTTAAAAAATTAATATAAAGAAATTCGAATTTTATTTATTTTTTGGAAGTCAATTGTCATAGAAGTTCCGTAGGCATATTATATTTCTTCTATGATATTATTCACTCGATTCATATTCGAAATCTATCTTTAAAGTGAATTACGACAAAGCTATTAAATTTCTGTTTCAATTTTTTCTGATTTTAAGTACACTACATTATACTGGAGAAGGAAAAATTAAGAACGAACCTGATGTTTCTATTCCGTTTATTGTTTTAGTTTATTTCATACAAGTGTAAGTATAATGCATACCTGAAAAAAAGTAATAAATATGATCATTTAATTTCGAGGTAGATCACGTTTCATTTTCAACTCAACACACACGCACGTGATACATTTTTACATATTAAACATTTACTAATTTAAACAAAAGAAACGGAAATAAGAACATTAAAAAAATATACCCTAAAGTAATTTATCGTGTATTTTACAGCCAATTTGTTTATTTCACCTTTTCTCTTAATTTATAAAGCATTTCCAAATGCCTTGAAATAATTCGTAGCGTTTCATACTTTCTGATAATTTACATAAGTATTAAATCACAACTCGTATCATTAAAACGCAATGTATCACTAAGGCTAAATAAAAATACAAACTCTGTATATCACTCTACGAGTGTAGAATGAAATTTTCTACACAATTTAGAAATGGAAACCTGTCCACTGGTAACCATTTGGAAATTATATAGCAAATTCGTGCTCAAAAGAATTACAATCAATTCGCTACTCTCGTTACACGGTTGCACGTAATTCTTTAAGTTATTGAAATCTAAATGTAATTATTTATGAGCTTGTTATTATTCACGGATGAAAATCGAACTATACCTTCACAACATACATTTTTCACGTGGGAATAAAAAAAGTTCACAACACGAGGGAAAATAAAGTCTCATAGGGCGAGAAATAGAATGGCGAAAGCAGATTCCTCGTAAGAAATGTTTGTACAAAAGAAATTTCAGACATGCTTGAATTACCTTTGGATGTTTAAAATAATTGCCAAAAACACTAGGCAAATTATTATACAGCACTTGGTATCACAAGCGTTTTAGAAGAGGAACAACGATAAAAAAAGACTCGCTCTTCTTCGAGTATAATAATTACTATATCTTAAGATCATTCTTATTCACTAAAAGAAGTTGTGTTTATGTTCTTATGAGTGCTGCCATCTTTTTAACGCTCTCTCCCAAGAGGATACTCCTGTGGTTTCCTGGTAATTCCTCAGTCTTTACGCTTTGTCTGCAAATCTGTATAAAAAAACAAAACAATTAATATTTTCTCCTTTTATATTTCATTTGTGATTCTAGCTCAAAATTTGGATTAAAGAAATTACCTCTGATAAACCGTAATCATTATTTAAGGAAACGAAGTTGTCTTTGGCCTTGATGAGAGTAATAGGTCCGTCATATTTGCTAGATGGTCTGTACAAATTTGCTGCCCGCAGCTTCTTATAGAACAAAATTCCAGCGACTTTTAGGTCCTCTGGTTTAAAGGGAGTATTTCCTATTAACTCCAGCATCTTATTTAGTGTTTCCTGCTCGGATTTCGTCTCCCTCAACACGCTATACGCCTGAAAATTGAAGATAATTTTTAGTCATATCAATTATTTAAACTTTAAAGAACTAGAATGTTATGCGCGCTTTTCTCACTAATCTTGAAACTCTTTTGATTTTTTTTTAAAATTCTTTAAAATCACTTAAATTGTTTTCAAATCTCTAGAAATCCTTCAAGACCTCTTGATATCTTTGAAACCTTGTGAATTCTTTTAAATTACCCCTTGAAATACTTATAGAGATACTTTGAAATTATTGGAAAATACTAAATCTTTTGAATTATGTTGAAATTGCTTCCTTTATGATAGGATAATTCAAAATGGAATCCAGTTAAAGATTGAAAGAATCGTACCTTCACGAAACTGATATCAGAATTAAGCTGTCTTGTGAAGAAAGCAAGAGCCTTTTGACATCCATCACTCTGGAGGTCAGGGCTAAGTGCTCCAGTTTGTTTCCCAATAGTTTGGCTGTGTAACGTGATAAAGTCCGGTGAACCATCAAGAAGGGTCAGGATCGTCGACTCTCCACTTTTCTCCAACTGTAAAGCCATTTCAAATGCAACACAAGCACCGAAAGAATATCCTATAATGCTGTACGGGCCTTGCTTCTTCACAGTCTTCATTTCCTTTATGTAGTACGTTGCCAACTCTGTAAGCGATTCAAGAGGAGCATCTTCAGTACATTGCAGACCCCAAACAGGTCGCTCAAGTTCGCTAGCCAAGCTCTTCAAAGAAGAAACGACTCCCTCAATCGCATGAATCACGAATACTGGTTCGCCAGTTTTGGCCTTCGATTGAAGTTGAATCAAAGATTTCGCCGGTACGATTTCGGTTCCAGAACACTGGAAGAAGAATTCATCAGTTTCGATTTCACTCGTGGCAGGAGGAGATTGTAGAGTTACTTCGCTAGATTCTGCTGATCCTGAAGTTAATTCAAGTAACTTGCCAAACGTGAGGTTTCGGATTTCTTGAACAGAGAGAACTAGATCGAAGTTCCTTTCAAGAGTCTGTTTAATTTCGGTTCCCATCAGAGAATCCATTCCAAGATCAGAGAGACTGTTATTCATGTTGACTGTCTTCACGTCTTTGATTCCCAAAATATTAGCAACAGCATCAAGTAAATTTAACTGGCCAGAAGAATCGCCTGCTTTCTGCTTTTCAGCGAGAACCATAGAGGCCAAAACAGGATGTGGTTGTTGAAGAAAAGAGTCCATGGTCGTTAGGCAACTTGCAACTCTTTGTGGAAGAGTGCCACTAACTTCTGTTTCGTTGCTACCCATAGTTTCCAGGATGAGCCCGACATCTCCAATCGCTCCCCACTGAATAGCGAGACCTGGCAATCCTGTAGCTTGTCTCTGTTCCATTATCCTCTCCATTGCAGAGTTAGCGAGTCCGTAATTCGTCTGTCCTGCATTTCCTCTTCCACAAGACACTGATGAAAAGCAGACGAAGTAGTCTAGCTCTGGACAGTATTTTTTGGAGGCCAAGTCCAAATTCTTTGTGCCATCGACTTTCGGCAGAGTCACAATTTTGAAATGACCTTCCTCCAAGTTTTCTATTAATGCATCACGAAGGACGGCTGCAAGGTTAAATATTCCTCCTACAGGAGCAAGCTTCATAGCTTCTTTGATGAGATTCTCTGCTCCAGATTCTGTAGTAACATCGTTTGTGGAAACTTGGATCGTGATACCCATTTCTCGCCACCTTCGAATGCAAAGTGCTTGATATCCAGTTCGGATTCCTGATCGAGATGTTAGAACGATGTACTTTGCTCCTCTTGTGGTCATCCAGTTAGCTAGTTCCAAGCCAAATCCTCCGAGACCTCCGACGAGAACGTAGGATTTGTCAGGATTCATGTAGGTTCGGGGAATCGCAGATACGGTTTTGATAGCTGGTTTCGTGACTTTCTTAGGCTCCTCATCACGAATTTTTAGTAGAACTTTACCAATGTGCTTTCCGGCACTCATAAATCTAAATCCTTGTTCAATTTGCTGCTCAGAAAAAACTGTAGCAGGAAGAGGACGTACTGCTCCAGTTTTGATACCTTCATATAAAAGCCGAACGATTTCTTTCTTGTCAGGATCGTTAGCGCTGAAAAGAGCATCCAGGAGAATTCCATGGAAGGTGGTGTTTTTCAGGAAGAAAGACATTCCTAAACCTGTGTTATTGGAAAGATCAAACTTTCCTATTTCAAGGAAGCGACCACCTTTTGCCAGACAGCGAACACTCGCTTGGAGTTTCTCTTCTGAAAGGGAATTCAAGACTAAATCTACTCCTCTGCCTTGTGTTTCAGAGAGAACGAGCTGCTCAAAACTAGTATCTCGAGAGTTGCCTATATTCTTCTCTGTTAGTTGAGGGAAGTTTTTCAGAAGGAAGTCTCGTTTTTCTTTCGAGCTGACTGTTGTGAAGACTTTGCATCCAGCGTGTAGGGATATCGCTATGCTAGCCTGACCAACTCCACCGCTACCAGCGTGGATTAGAATGCTTTCTCCAGACCGCATTCGTCCTCTGACCACCAGGGCGTAATAGCTTGTAGCGTAAACTACTGGAATAGTAGCCGCTTCTTCGAGGGTCCATTTATCTGGCACCTCCCACATGAATCCAGGGTCAGCCAAAACTGTGGTTGCCAATCCACGAGCTGCTACAATACCCATTACTCGTCGACCTGTTGAATCTCTACCGGCGAACTCTAGACCTAGGATGCAGTCTTGACTTGCTAAATCACCAGGAAGGGCGTCTGGTGGCAATTTTCCGGTTGCTAGCATTATGTCTCTGGAAAAAATATTTAAAAATTTGATAAGTTATTTCATTTGATTTCAGTTGCTTTTAAAATACTTCCTTTGTTTAATCCTATCATCCTATCATAAAAGAGCGGTTGCGATTATATCGAAACTGCCTCTATAACCAAAATTCTTTCCAACATTAGAAAAACAATAAAAATAAATTTGAGTTTTTTCTCACCTGAAATTGAGTGGAGAGTAGTAGACATCGCAGAGTTCTTGTCCAACGAATTTCTCAGGTTGATAATAACTCAAAGGGCCTTCGATCCATCGCAAGCTGCTCAAATCTCCCCTCATCAAAGTATTGATGTAGGCATGTTCTACTTGAAGAGCAGGTACGTCACTCTGTTTGTCCAATCGCAAGTGACGATAGGATCCCCATTGTCCACCTTTTAGCACGTTTGCCATAAGTTGTTTGTTCAACTGTTTGGTGTAGAAACCATTCTTGAGTGAGAATTTTGCAGCATTCTTGTCTTGAATGAAGATGTAACGGGCGTTCATCCCACCTACTTCTTGACGAACACAGTTCATCAATCCAACAAGACCTAGAAACACAAGATAAGTAAAAAATGACTATTACAGTTGTGTCCTGTCAATTGATCAAAAATCTTTAATAAAAAAACTTACCAAGAAGTTCTTCTCCTTGACTAACCACTAGGATCTTCTGCCCCTCAGTTTCCGATTTTATGAGTGCAGCTTTCAATCCATCGACCCAAGAAAAGTTCTTCTCCGTTACTTGAATAACAATAGGTTCCGCGTTCTCTTCTTCTTTCTTCAGAAGTATGTAAGTCTTTCCAGGAACAATCTGCTTTCCAACCAAAAGTAATCCAGATCCCTTCAAAATATCTGGATCTACCTTAGTAGTTTCTTCAGAGAGAATAAAACCACCAGGTTTGAGGGAAGTTTCAAAATTTTTCAGAGACACTGCCATCTTGTTATTTAGAACATCCGCTGTCAATATAAGCTGAAGATCCTGTCCCACAGGAGTGCTCTGTATATCAACAATAATAGTTTGAACACTGCATTGCTCCACAATTTGAGTGTAGTTATCTGGAGAAACTGTAGCCAATTTCATATCAACAGCGAGCATAGGTTCACTAAGTAAAATATCTAAAATCAACGGAGTCAGAAGCGCCTCTGGATTTCGTTCAGCAGTTGCTTCAACAGCTTTAATTTTGATTCCTCCAAGATTTTCTCTTACAACTTGAAGAAGAACTGTCAACGCGTGTAATTTGGCTTTCTCGGGATCTTCCACAAGAGATTGAGAACTCTCATATGGCACGAAAGTATACTTCTCGTGTTTAGGATCAGACTGAGTTTGCTGTCTTCTCGGAGCAAGGGAAGATTTCATTCCTCTCAATTCTACTCCTCCTGATTTTACGATTTCAACATTAGAGTAACTGTAAACAGGAATTCCTTCGTCCTCTTGTAACTTCTCTACGACTTGCATATGATGTTCAGGATTAATTGCTGCGTATTGCAGTCGAGTTGGCAAATATAGATCTCTACTATTGTTACTTAGGATCGCAAATTGGAGCATTGTATCCACGTAAGAAATCCAGTCATTTGACCAAGCAAGTTTTCCGCAAACACCTCGGTTGTCGGATGACTTAATACCCTGGAAAATTCCGCTGTAGTCATAGCCACGAAGTCGAAGGTCTTTGTATATGTCACTTGTCTTCAGTTCCAATAAATCAGGTTCGTTTTGAACGATAGGTACTGGCAAATTGAGTTGTTGGTTTTCAATGTCCTCTGGAACTTGAATCTTTCCTGTCACTGTTGAAGCTCCACTTTCAGTAATTTCAAAGTCCCCAGTGCCTTCAAAAATATTAATACCAAACTTGACAGAACCCTCTTTCGGCATAATCGTGGCGCGCTTGAACTGCACGTCTTCAAAAACGACGGGCATTTTCTGGAAGTCTGTTCCTCGTAGTTTTGCTAAGGTTTTCCAAACAATTGTTAGATATCCAGTCGCTGGGAAAAGAACTCTTCCGTCAATGCAGTGACCAGCTATATGAGAATCTTCTTCCTTCGACATGTCAATTTCTACTACACTCTGTCCAGAATGTCCTGATTTTCCAGAAAAATCTGCAACACTCCATTGAATGGTATGATCCCACTGGACCATGGAGTTGATCATCGGAGTTCCTCTTCCAACTGGATAAGTTATGGGGGGATAAAGTTTAGAGAGTTGCGGCTGGGCTCCACTAACGTAAAGTTTACCGATATTCGTCAGAAGAAAAGCGAGATTGTCATTGTGATCTCGTTTATGAAGTCCAATTTTAGTGACTGTAGGTGGCAAAGACCTTCGAAGAACAGCTTGGAGCAAACAGTGAGGTGCGATTTCGATGACAATTGCATTCTGTGGCACATGAGCAAGTACCTCATGGAATAAAACTGGAGAAAGAAGGTTGTTGACATTGTAAGCTGGAGAGCTAAGTTGTGCTAGTGAAGTATTCCATGCAGATTCAGGAATAGAACTCGACAACCATCTAGAAGTTCTTGGCTTTGGGTTAGGAATGATTTTTTCAAGAACAGCTCTTAATTTTGGTCCAGAAGATGCGATATATTTACTGTGGAAAGCAACTCCAGAGCTCTGAACCTGCTTCGCGAAGATTTCCTCTTTCTTAAGCGTTTCAACGAACTTGGCGACTGATTCTGGTGGACCGGAAACAGTCACTGAATCAGCAGCATTGTGACAAGCCAGGAAGACATCTGGTGGACACCTTTTTTGTGTTTCCTCCCAGCTGAGACCTATGGCGGCCATGCTACCTTTGGGCAGATTTGATTCCAGAATCGATTTTCCTCGCCAGTAAGCAGCCAAGACGGTTTGCTCGGCTGTAAGACCTCCATCTGCGTAAGCACAACCAAGTTCTCCTACTGAGTGACCCACAATTCCATCAGGTTTGATACCAACTAGGTTCAACATGTCCACCAAAGCTACTTGAATTGCTGCGATAGAGACGAAACTGTTCACAACGTTTTCAAAAGTTTCGTTCGTTCCATTCAGAATGAGATTCATCAAATCGACACCTTGTGGTTTCAGAGCATCCGCACAACGATGGAGACTTGATTGGAATGTGTGAATGTGAAAGAGTGCTCGACCCATTCCAGGCCACTGAGATCCCATTCCAGAAAATACATACCAAATTGGTCTTTTTTCTCCCGTGAATTCATCAACTTCTCTGATATTTCTATCATTGAGGATTTGGAAACCACGATATCCATGACCTGTTATGTTTTGTGCGTGTAAATCATGCACCAAGGAAGTAAACTCGTCGTCGTTTTCATGTTCCTTCACTTTATCTAGGAAAGTGTTGACGGCTTCTTCAGTTCTTCCAGAGACAGCAACAATCTTCGGTATATTTGTATCTAGCATTGGAGCGATTTTCGGTTTTGGATTGCTACGCAAAACAACGTGAGCATTTGCACCACCGAAGCCGAAAGAGTTGATGGCTATCAAACCTCCATTCCAAGGCATGGATTTATCCACGACTTGTATTCGCCCGTCATTTAAAGCGGGAATTTCTGGATTGGGATTCTTGAAGTGCAGGTTTCCTGGGATTATTCCAGCCTCCATTGCTATCAACATCTTTGCAATGCTACACAAACCACTCGCGGGTTCTGAGTGTCCCATGTTGGATTTTATGGACCCGAGGAGTAAAGGCTTTATCCTACCTTTGCAGAACAATTCAGCAATCGAATTGACTTCTTGTGGATCTCCAACTTTCGTTCCTGTCCCGTGAGCTTCTACATAGACAACATCAGCGGGATCGATGTTTGCTTCCGAATAGACCTCTCGCATTAGTTTGTTTTGCATTTCTCCACTCGGAAAGGTGATTCCCTGAACCTTGTTACCATCAGTGTTCGTTTTGGAATTGACGACTGTTGCATAGATTCTTCTTGAGCTCCGGGATTTTTGGAGGAAGATAACAACTGCGGCTTCTGATCTTACATATCCATTCCCTGAAGCGTCGAAGGCTTTACAAGCTCCATCAACGGATAACATATTAAGTCGGTGAAATTGGAGGGAACTTGTAGGTTTTAGGACGAGATTCACGCCTCCAACGATTGCTGCATCACATTGGCCAGAACGCATAGCGGATACTGCTTGATGCATGGCGTAGAGAGACGAGGAGCAGGCAGTATCGACAGCAAAACTTGGACCAGTCAAATCGAATGTATAGGATATTCTGTTGGGGAACATCGCTCGACAACAGCCGGTTAAACCGTAACCTGTGAAAGAAATCATTTTCAAGGTTCAGTTAAAGCTGTACATTTTATTAACCATGAACACTTGATAATCCTATTATCATTCTTTCATAACAGAGAGATAGTGATTATATCGGAACTGCTTTTATAAACACGAAGTCTCAAAGTGAGACACATCGGATCTTTTGAAATATCTTGAAATCTTTTAAAATCATTGAAGTTTTTAAAAATGCTTTTCAAATATTTTTGAACTCATTTTATATCAAGGCTTCAATTTATAGAGATAGTTTTTATGATAAAATTCTGTTTGAGACTAAAATGAAATTATTGACGATTAAGGTATTTTAAGATAAAATTTAGAAAAAATAAATCTCCATATTACCGTTAACCATTTCTGGGTCTGAGGTCCAGAATTCATCAGATTCTGAATCCGAAACTCCAATGAAGACGCCGGTTCTGGAACCTCTAATTTCTGAGGGATTGATGCCAGCATCAACGATTGCTTCGTGTGTTAATTCGAGCAGCATCCTAAGTTGAGGATCCATCACATGTGCTTGTTTGGCGTGAACACCAAAAAACGTGGCATCGAAGGATGCCAGATCTTTGAGTTTTCCGGTTCTGGTCGGAAGCCCATGAAGACCAGAAGGCCATCGTCTTTCATCGCCTGTTACGAGATCGATTCCATCAAAAAGCTGTTGTTTGAATTCTTCAATGTTAGAGGACTCGGGCAGTCGACCTGTAGAGAAGAAAAAGAAAAAAAATTATAAATTTATTTGAATAGCTATTGAAGAGAAATATTTGTTTATGTATTTTTAATTACCAGAGAATCCTGTGATGACAATGTCATCGTCAAAAATGTAGGGTGTTCCGTTGGGAATAATAAGATCGCGAACGATCGGAGAGTTCATGCTTTCAAACCTGGCTGGCATTTTTGAAGATTTTGTTTGAAACGATTAAAGACTTTTCGTCAAATTAATCTCTTGTGAAAGCCTTGTGGACAGTAGGCTGAAACAGAAATAAAAGAATGGAGGTAAGTATAGAGTTTGATTAAATTTAATGTATGTGTATGAATTTTCATTAGATATCGATTTATAAATACTATATTTTTAGCAAAATCTAATCATATAGATGCAACAGGTAATTCATCGAGAAAGGAATTCATATTGAAAGTCGAAATAGAAAGTTTATGATAGAGAGAATAAAGACTCGGGACACTGGAGTTTTCCCTAAAGGAAATCACAGGAAGAAAATAAACCTAAATTCTTCAGTCAAGCAGTGATGACCATGTAGAGCATAATGTATAGTACATACTCTATTATAAGATTATATTATTCACAATCGCAAGAAGCGAAATGATTGTATCCATTGTCACGTCTATGTGGCGTAGGATGGCATGTATAATGATACCGATTATCAATATAACTTTCTTTGAATAGCTTATACTCTTTAGCACCTTAAATTTCGACCTGACTCATTTGATAATTACGTTATTGACTTCTGAATGTTTTGTCATAGACGACAAAACATTAAAAAGTCGATATAAGTTATTCTTATTTTGGTTAGAAATAATAAAAGTTTCGAAAGTTTCATATATATATATATATTCAAAAGAGGTTCAGAATTTTCAAGCGATTCCAAAACATTTTAAGTGATTTTATGAATTTTAAGAAATGTTTCCACTAATTTTAAGGAATTTAAATGGGTTTCAAAATAATTTAAAAGAGTTAAAGGTTTTTGCAGAGATTCCAAAAGGTCTCAAGTTATTTCTAAGAACTTTAAGAATTCTGTAAAATCTTCCAAAATATTTTTAAGCCTATAATTAGATTATTGAAGATTAAGATATTTTATGATAACATTTTTAAAAACTACCATAAACAGCAAATATTAAAAGGCGCGCTTATGACATTCTAGTTTTTCAAAAAACTGTACATTTGTTAGGATTCAATAAAAACTTGTTAAATTTCGAACTCATTGATTTGAAAAAGTAAAAAAGTTGCAAACCGAATAAAATTGTTGCTGTAATCCAGTATTAGCCGTTAAATATGATATGAAATGGAATATAAACAATGGAAAAGAAAGTAAATTAGAGAAAGAACTATCAAAGTATTTATAGCATTTGATCAATACAAGACTGAATAAAAGGGTCAGTTCATGCATAGAAGGAACTTAGCATTCCACAATAGAAGAAATGACTGTGAAATAAGAATTTGAAACAACAAATATAATACAAATTTTCTTTATAAATGATCAATCTTCAAGATATTGATGCAATAATCATCGATATAAGCTTGATGTATTTTATTTTTTATTTAATTGATCTTAGAGAATTGTGAATGATCAGATTTTGCTTTTCTCGATTGTGAAGCCTTTCTCCTCTGCCAATTTCGTCCCTTCACCTCAAAAGACAAAGGAGCCGCTATATTTATGTAACGTGACTTAACTGAGGCCATGACAATTGCTCAGAATTGACACATAGAGACTGTTCCGACCCGGGGACAGCTCTTAATTGAGTAATCTCAATTGGATTCATAGAGGGTAAACCAATTTTGCAACTATAGCTCACGCACGAGACGCTGCTCTCTTCTTTCCAATCGGAAAGAAGCCTCAGACTCAGATTCGAATGAAGCTAATTTTAATCAAATCATTTATTCGCATCGTAATTTAACTAAAAGCGGATGCATGTTAGAAATGTAATAAGTGGACGTTCAAATGATCACAATTCTTGGACTATAATAATGACTAATAAATCATTTTGAGCCAAAGGCTTTCAAAAACTGCAAAGTTTAAAAAATCGAAGTATCTCGGCGCATCTAAAATATTTGGAATTCATTTTTAAACATTTTCAAAATCCTTTTCAACTCATTTTCTATTTTTTAAATGGTACAGCCATTTAGAGACTTCCAGTTTATAGAAAGATTTGTTATGATTGTCCCTAAATTGCAACACAGTTTATGAAAAATTAATATTATAGATTTCTTCAGGTGCTAACCTGGTCGAGAATCTGGTACAAGTGCACTGAGAAATAATTTCGAAGGACGTTATCGCATTCTGTGATGACCGTGAAAAGAGCGTTATCAAAATGCCGTAATCTGACAAGAGTGAAGCGAAACATCGAATCGGCAGTTGTTGCGTCACGTGGTTTAAACATCGCAATTGCAAGCACAACTGACAATAGTCATACGAGGGTCATGTCGTGTGTACAAAGTAATATTTTTATTATCTTAAGGAAACGTTGCATCCACGTTTATATCCACACGCGAACTTTGAAGATAAACTGAGATATGGTCTCGGACGATCGGTAACCCTGACATTAACCGACGTATCTCATAATCAGAGTCAGCTTTATTTTCACGCCTAAGAATCGATTATAAATTTAAAAAGAAATGGAATTAAATATAAATCGCATTTAACGGGAGCTTCATCTTATCCTCATTTTTCAGAAGCTTCAAAACTTTCATCACCGATTTGATATCCAATGAAGTCAAGTTGAATGCCAAAAAATATAGATATGCGGAAGGATATATGTTACATTGTACAATATCATGAATACTTCGAACCGAAGTTAATCAAATGAAAAACACCATTAAATACTTAGTGGCTCACGTTCCTGCTCATATCAACTTCTATAATATATTCCTTATCGTAAAGTATAAGGTAGCTTTTATTGTCAAGATGCGAGCATAGTCAATTTTTCTGTGCAGATATATACCTACATACACACGGCAAGCATTAACACGCGTCTTTATTTGACGATACGTTATGAATTCAATTGGTTAAGTGTTCTTGAACCCCAAAGAATAACTGTGAACACTAGAAAGGCATAGATATATATAGATATCACACACACCAACGCATGACATAAAAAGCTATAGTTTGGTCAATTAGATGAGAATTTATTAAATTAATGAATAGAGCCAAGAATAAACCGACTTACTCTCATTGAATGAGCGAAAAGATTCTTTCAGCATTGGAAAAGTATGATGAATAAAAAAATTAGAGGAGATTATATAAACTAATTTAAAGTTGAATTTAAATAACAAATAAAAACAAGGCAGAGTTTTATACCAGCTGCTCCGTCTTATTCAAATGCAGTTTTTCAAACAATGGCACGTATTTCGCTGAGTTATGCAGAATAACATTTGAACATTCAAGTATGAGAAAGGAGAGAACGCAAATGTCATTAACCCATGTTTTTTTAATTATCAGTCAATTACATTTTCCTCTTATTTTCAATTTTTTGCTCATTAGATATTTTTTATTAATTTATTGGAAAATGTTAAGACTTATTCAATAATTAACTACTTTAGATCGCTACGTGAGCTTTTATTGGTCTTTTTTTTAATTAACCTCCTTTGTTAATGGTAATTTCCAATTAAAACTAGAACGCTATCGATATTTTGCAAATAATTTCTCATATCACTTTATATCGTCTCTAAAAAATTCTCACTGGAAAAAATGGTGCTAGTTACTTTAAATATTTGATACACCATAGAATCTTTTTACATGAATTAAAATTCCCTGATAACCCTAAAGATCCCTCAAAATCTCTTAAAATATTTAGAAATTTTATAAACCTTCAAAATCCTTGGAAATTTACTAAAATCTGTTTAAAAAAATATAAAAGCTATAAAAAAAAATTACATGTAAAACATGCGATAAGCCAGTAGTACGTAGAAGCTTCAATGTGGAAATAAAAAAACACAGAGTTGATTCTTTATTATTATTAGCAGAGTTATTGAATAATTAGTTAATAGCTCATTTCACAACGTAAAAACAGACAAATAAAGAAGTTATATAAATATTATGTAATAAAAGATGATAAAATTGCTTCATTTATAGGTGGAAACTAGTCGGTACGCAATTTGAAATCAATACAATTATAAGATCTGACCCTGAACTTGATGCAATTGTGGTTAATGAAATTAGAATCGTTTTCTCCTCCCGTAATATATATATAAGGATTGAATAAAATAAAAAGTTTTCTTAATAAATAATTAAGTTACGTTCAAACATTAAAGTGTATACTTTTTAGAATCCAGTTAGAACTAATACACTTAATTTTTTGTACAAAAAATTGTGAATTGACTTTTTACACAAACAATTTGTATTCATGTAAGCGAGGACCTCGGTAATGACTCGAGTCTATTAGTGAAAATGAATTCAAAACTGAAGGAAGTACTTGAGTTTAATTGTATGGTGATTAATCAAATTGGCTGTAGGCGTTCGATTGTCGAGTTCAACAAATGGAAATTTATAATAAGACTGGTAATACGAAACTTATTAACTACTTAATTACCTTTGAATTAGGCTCATTGTCAGGGTAAAACCAAATGAAATACACATTCTAAAATTAACTGTATTAACAAGAAATTATCAAAAGAATGAAGAGCTCATAGCTTTAAAAAAAATTTTATCTAGGCTAAGCACTGTTTAAACTCAGATTTCTTCAAAAATTCTAAACTATATTTTTTCCAATGAACTGAATCTATACATTCTGTCAAAAACATTGCAGAATTTTTTTTAGTAATGCTTCTGATTAACAGTTATTTTAGGGTATTAAATACCCGGTTTTTATATAATTTGATGTTCATAAAATGTAATTCTCGCCTTATATATATATAATAAGTGTATATCGGGAATGATTCTTGCACGTCTTTTCTTACAACCAACACCTGGTTTGAGGTCAGCCATGTTGGTAAACAGATCGATGTCCAGGCTCGAGTAGAGTTCTAATTTAATTTATTCCCCTCGACCTTGACAATGAAACCACTTCTCGTTAGAGAACGAAATTTATTATCTGAGTGAATTAATTTCCAATCCATTAATAAAAATGAATGATTGATTCACTCTAAATTAATTTAGTTCCACAAAACATTTACAGAATCATCTTGAACTTCACGATTAAAGGAACATGACGGAAAAATTCCAAAAAATAAAATTTCTGACATTAGAAGTTCTCAAATTAGATAACTATCGAATATTTATAATATTCCCGAATTTTATTTCTTTGAATGTGTCAATCGTCTCCGTCTAAAAAACACTTGACAGTTAAAATTGTTAACGTTTTAAATTGTTTCATTTTATAATAATTTTAATTATAAAGTGGCCGAATTCATTTCAAATTATGCAGACTGAACACGTTCAAATCACATAATCAGTTGCGGATGAAAGATTTTTTTCAAAGGCTTTTAGACGTCACGTATTTTGTTGAATTGATAAAAAATTTTTTTTTGGCAAAGTTATGAGTATTTGAACTTTTAAAACTCGTAACGAAATTTAAGAAAAAAATTATCTGATTTTTGTTTTGAAGTGCTGTAGTTTCTAAACTAATATAGATATTATCCTTTTCCTTTCTGATTTTAGTAGTTCTCCCTACTCTCTTTCAAACTTTACAACAAAATTTGGAAAATTCTTTAAAATGACAAAATGACGGTTTTTCTGAAAATTTTAAAACTTAATTTTCTCAAAAAGGCTAGCGTTTTTTTTTCAAGATAGAGAAAAAAGTGCCAAGAGATTTTCCCTTAGAACTTTTTGAGAGGAATAAATTTGTATGTTTGACTTTTTTCGTATCTTGTCTTGCTATTGCACAAAATGTGAATATTCATTTTTCAATAAAAAAAAAATGTTTTCTCCTTGCTAAGGCGCGGGCACAAGATGAAATCTCATGAGATATATTCGCCATAACAGTACCTACCTAGAAAAAAAATGCTGGTCTTTTTTGAAAAAATTAAGTTTTAATATTTTCAGAAAAACCGTCGCCATTTTGTCAGCTTTAAGAATTTACCAAATTTTGTTGTAAAGTTTCAAAGAGAGTAGGAAGAACTGCTAGAATCAGAAAGAAAAAGTATAATATCTACATTAGTTTCCGAACAGCACTTCAAAGCAAAAATCAGAAATTGTTTACGTAAATTTCGTTGCGAGTTAAAAGTTGAAATATTCATAACTTTGCAAAAAAAAATTTTCTATCATATTGGCAAAATACGTGTCATCTTTTAAAAAGAACATATTTCATCCGCAGCTGATTCTGTGACGAACGTGTTCAGCCTGCATGATTTGAAATTAATTCGGCCAAGTATATATTTCTAAAGCCTTAGTTGAAAATATTATTCTTATCTTTATTTTTGAGTGAAAGTGACACAGTAAATTTCTATGAGAAAAGTTTCTTGTCAACTGACAAACGAGACTTCGAATCTGATTAATGCATGAAGTGAAGACGAAAATTTGTATGTCCAATGTCCGTACATAATATTCATGTAATCTCTTTAACTATAAAGTTTTAATAATATTAGTCTAATATGGCCAATTGCCATAAGCGGATAAATAATACAAGACCGAAGTTTTCAATTCTTTAAAAGAATAATGTTTGCAATAATTATGAGTATTGATAAAATAATTTTCCCTTTTTTTGTCATTTAATTCATACTGTTCTAATTGAATTTATAATTGCATTTATTTATGTATTTATAATGCAAAATCAACTGTTAGAAATCATGTAATAAATATTGTTTTTAAGCTGAAAACTATTCATTTCTAAACACATTTTAAAAAAATGTTTCTTAAGTTTTTTCAATTTTCATGATAGTGACTCGATGTTAAGAAAGATCACGGCAGTTTTTAATTTTGACAAATATTTTGTGGAGACGAGGAAAAAGAAAATAATTCCTAAATTTGCATGCCACTACGTAAGTATGAAGTGTTCATTTGCATGAGAAACGCGCAAATGTCTAGAGTAAACTAATATTGAATAAGGTGAAGGCGCATAAAAAATTGCATCTTATTCTTAAATTTCTGGTATCTTCTTCTCAATATATGCATGATTTAAACTCAGTCTAAAAGTTTTCAACTAAAATTATTCTTCAAAATAATTTAATATTAGAAATAATAAGAATTTATAAACATGATCATTTTTAAGATTTTTTTGAAGTCAATTTTTAATATCAAGAGCAGATATTTAAAAAATTTGATTTAGTATTGTACACTTTATTATGTCTGACAATATCGGGAATATATCACTTGAATTTTAATTGAGTTATTTCAGTAATAGTTTGGATGAATGAAAAATTTTGAAAAATAAAATTCCAAAAAAGAAAAATTATCGTAATATAACATATAAATTATATTTCAACAATACATTTCTTTAATTGCTTAGATTCGGAAATTTTATAACTTCGGAAATTTTTTAGGTTTTAAATAATTTTACAGTTTGGATATTTCATAATATGGGCAATTTCCATTCTAGAATTTTCTATTTGGGCAATTTCAGAATTTCAGTGTCGGGAATTTTATATTTCTGGATTTTTCATTCATTTAATAAATTTGAACAATTTGCTATTGAAACCGAAATGTTTTCAATTCATATTAAATTAAATTAGAATCCAAGCAATAAGATACTGCACAAAATTGAAAATCTGTAATATTCTATTCTGCAGTTATATGAACCGTAATTTTAAAACTTAAGTTTTTAAATTACGTATGAAATTATGTATAATTTAAAATTTAAATCATACATTTTAAAAATCACTGGAAATATTCTTTTCACAATATTCGACATTCTTGAGATACGGAATTCTGTTGAACAAGCGTTCCTATGGTGAAACAAAAACAAAATATTAAGGATGATTAATCACTAAACCTAAATTCCTAATAAATACCACAAATTTTGAAAGTCTAGAGTTTAAATAATATGCTTCGCAACAAACAATCATTATTGGTATTTTTGTTAGCTGGCAAAAAAGATCCGCTACGATTTCTGCCATCGAAAAGTAGACCGGTATTTACTCGTCACGGAAGAGGAACGCGTTCGACTTTCCAACAAGCTCGCAGTGTGCAAAACCACCTTCAATGGCAACCATTGTTTCCTCCTGAATAGAAATTTCTATAAATAAATCAATAAATGATTATGAGTAAAGCCTATTAATCAGATAACATTCAATATATTCAAATTTTGAACGCTGTAACCTTTAATTTTTTCGTCAAATTGTGAACGAAACAGTTCCCCCCTATTTGCAAAATAGTTTCGCTTGAAATTTACACGTTGTAAATTTGAGATTTACTTTCGAATCTTTCTTTCATGAAAAGGGTGGAAGAAAGTCATTTTGTGAATCAGGGTGACGCAAAAGGTTCGTTATTTTTACCTGACGCGTTGATATAATCCTGACAAGTGATGAGAAAATGTCCGTTGTGCAGTTCCGTCTGGAGAGTTGATTTTGATGCACTTGTACAAATTTAATCGTTTCTGTTTGAAATTAAACAGGGTATATTCGCGAGAACGCCGATTATCCCGCACTAGTTTCACGGATGCAATGCTAATGTCTAGCTGGCGTCTCGCAGCTCGCTATGCTTCCGAGCACATATTATTGAATTGGACCGGCCCCGTGGTCTGACATCAGACCATGTGGTACCGACCAATGGCAAAATTTTATTTCGCGCACGCGCATCATCAGAAGTCCTAACGTATGACTCCCGAAGGGCGCGAAGGTATCGACAGGATTGGGAACAATGTCTTCCGGATCCTTTCTACTTATTTAGGAATTTTTTTAAAATTGGGGACCTAGTTCAGTCGATTGGAAAAGAGAGCCCCAGGGCTTTTGCGTGGATCAGGTGAGGTTCTCATGGAATGGGTTTATTTTGAAGGCTCTAGTAGCAGAGAGTGGGTTCTATCACTTCTATCCTATGTATTCAACTTGTACGTATGTCGCAATGCGCTAAGCGATTTTGATATGTCAAATTCATGCGACTGTCACATGTCACGTGTCGATCAGTCGATTCTTTCCAGTAGTGCTCATTGTTATCGACTGTGATAACAGGTAGCACAAAAAATTCCCTGAATTTTCCATTATTTCCTGAAGTTTTCGATTTTCTCATTTTATTATCAACAAATATGATAATTAGATATTTTTTCGCTCTGCAGTGCTACTCATTTTTAAATGATTAACAGTTATAGTGTATAAGCTAATTGCATGTTTTTACATGTATTATTTCTCGTTTTCATTGACTTTTTATAAAATTTATTGAGTTCGCTTGATTTCTTTTTCTTCCTGTATGTACATTAAATATTGGGATTTTTTTTATCTGTCTACATATCGTCACGTGTTGATCCATTGCGTTTCACGAGAGCTAGCAGTGTCAGTTTAGACTGGAGGTTCAATGGCAAGTAAATTATAATTACCACTACATAAGATACATGTGTTGTTAAAAAATTGTTAGCGAGTAATTAGAGCATTTAAAAAAAATACTTTAAAGATTGTTAAAACCTAATAAACAATTCAGATAATTTGGTAGTAACAAGCCAATCCTGCATTTATTTTGTGATTTATGCTGTTTAACATATTGTAGAGTAAATCTTTTCCAAAGGTCAAATTTTTAATGTTTTAGTGAACTGTAGGAGCGTTTACGTATGATGGACGTCATAGATCGTATTAGATTCATATATTTTTTAAATTATTAAAAAAAAAAACACATTCCGTAAGATCATAGGTTTTTATAAGAAATCTGTAATTTTATAAAGTTTGCAACTTTTGTTAAATCTTTCAGTGTTACCTTGATCCTGATCGAGGTCATGACGCGATTCTTATATATACCTATTTATGTATGAACACTTAGACTTGCTAATTGTAAGTTCATGCGTCTAACTTAAGTAAATAATTCTTAAAATTATTGCCTACCATAAAAAACTTCATTTAGAAGTAATATTTTCTTTAAGAGCATATGATACTACCATAAGAGCAAGTCAGTTTCCCCAACATTGCACTCGCAATATTAAATATTTTTTTTCAAAAATGGCCTAGTTTTAGAAAAAAATATTTATTTATTGCGAACGTAAAGTTGGGAAAACTAAATTTGCTCTTATGGTTATTACCACATGCCCTTACATTATTAATGAAGTTATACTATCGATCAATTTGATTTTCTGAATATATGGCAATTCAAATGAGGATTACAAAATAATCTCGCAACTTATAATTTATTTGGTGAATGATTCCATCAAATTATTAGTTCACTGCCGATCACGTTATTGATCATTCTACTCCTACATGGTCAAAAAGACGCGAAATCGTACACTGTTGAATCACGTGATTCGCGCTGTTGTCATTCTTCAAATTCAGCTTCAAACGCCGTGATTTTGTCTCGTTCCAATTTTTTATTTTTTTCAGAAAATATATTAAATTTATCAGAATTTAGATATACAATCTTTAATTTCTGATATTAATTTTCACTTTCGTCAGTATCTTTACTCAATTATGTAATTATTAAGTTTTCGTTATTTATTGTTATGCATTCAAATAAATTTCAATAAATTAAAATTTATCGAATTATATATAATTTCCAAAATTTAAGAATTTGGGGGAATTAAAAAATGCCTTATTTTTATTTTTCGTCAATGTGTGTATTTGGTATTTATTTATACGCAACCTTTTATTGGTTTAATAATAATAACAATTGTTTAATAATTAATTTCCAACGGGAAGGTCAAGAAGGTCTGTGGAAAACTTTTTGGTAAAATGTCATGCAATATGGTATTAGAAAAATACTAATTTTATGAAAATTATCATTCGAATTGGAATATTCATGAACAGTTTTGGAATATTCGCGATGAAAAATAATGCTTACATAAATATAAATAATAAATGAGTTTTAAAAATATAATTTAATATATGTGGTGAAAATGCAATTAATAATTCTGTCAATATAATCTCGCAAATTAAGATTACCAGAACATCATTTGTACACATGATGAATTCGTGGCCAGTCTAGACGATTCCACTAATTATTAATTATGTTATATACACACTGTACTTTGAGTGGAGATTTTCCGACACAATCAAAATCAGGTCTTTAGAAATTAATCATTTTTGTAATATATTATACACTTTTTTTGCTTTGAAGTAATGTAGTTTCTAAGCTAACATAGATATTATACTTTTTCTTCCTGATTCTAGTAATTATTTCTACTCTCTTTCGAAATTTACAACAAAATTTGGAAAATTTTTAAAACTGACAAAATGGCGACAGTTTTTCTGAAAATTCCATATCTCACGCCAAACACCGAACGGGAGTCGGGACCAACGGGACTGTGTTCTGGAGGGGGAATCATTCGAGCGAGATGTAGGATTTAGGGTATTATTATACCTGCGGTATTACTCGGAAAGAGTACTTATTCTACAATACTATAAATAAAATATGGACTTACTAAACGCTACTTATGGAATCATGTTAATAATGATAATTATTCTATCTTATATTGTACTGCATTGTACCTGAGTATACATAATACTATTTCTATTTCTTTTTTCCTTTTTTTTTCTTCTCATTTGCTTCCTCCAACCTTTGAAGTTCAAGCTCGATTATTCTTTGCTTTTTTTTACAGGTGGGTGTTTTTGAAAACCAAGCTGCAAAGAATTCATTCTTGATTAAATACCACAAATTTGCTCTTTTT